>JAHDVE020011925.1:0-255098 GCA_022606495.2 Halesus radiatus
GTTTTGTCTTAATTTTTACAATTAAATGGCAATTTCAAATCTCCATAGCTCCGTGACATATGGATACTATATATTTTTTTGGATTATCTGCAATTTAAATACTTATTGCCCTTTTATTATCACTACTTAGATATTATTTCACAAATATATCACATATTACACACTTATATACCTATTATTATTTATCATGTTCAATTTTTGTTATCTTACTACTTAAAAACTTTTTTTCCTTTTGTATTGTAAATACAAAAAAGTGCCCATTAATAATTAATAAATAAAAAAATGAAGGAAATTATTTTGCGTTTACGTAAATTCCATACAAAACAAGGTGTGTACACGTATAATGATGCCAGAACTCATTATTCGAGAGTTTTTAATACAACACACGATAAGATTTATTGCTTCGAACTTTTAAGATTTACCTAAACGAATTAAATTAATTCTGGTAGAGCTGGACAAACAAGACAATGCCCATGATGGCAGATGCAAACACCAATCACCAAACTGGATTCCCGAATAACTTCTATCCCGGAAAAGCTGAGAAGTACACGAAGGGCCAGAATTATTATTTAATTTGCCAACCACAAATACACATTTTTTAAATTTATTCATTCTGAAAGTCATTGGCTTCAATTAACAAACCCTCACGCACTACAAAAGAAAATGTTCTTTAAAGAACACAGACACAGAGTAACAAAATAAACACAACACGAGGGGTCTGTATCTTTTGTGAAATACTCGATCAATGACTTTCTAGAAATGCTTCGTTATTAATCACTCTGCCAAACAAAATGTGAGGCGGTATTACTGACACCTCCCTACCCCCCAGTCCGTTAGCAGTCAAATTAATGTGGACGCTAATCGATATTCCAGCCGACCCGACCCGTCGCAAATTCGCCGCCACACAACCAGAGCTAGCGCGCCTTGGTATGAAGCGACGGAGCCACCAGTCACCACTGAGTAGATAAACCGATACAAGTGTGTTGTGGGCATGTCCGTATGCCCGAAGGAAGGTAATATTTTCTTTATTTTGTTTGAAAGTTTTATCTGCTATGTACATTTATTTGTTACTTAATTTTATTATTTTGCTACCGATTTCGACACATCCGTGTCATTCACTAATGTAAATTAAACAAGTACAGAAATAATTAGACATTATTAGGTGAGGGTAGTGGAAGTGGTGATTTGGAGGGGGGCGGGATTCAAAATAACAAAGAAACATGGTTAACAAAGGTGATTTACAGGGTGCTATTATTTTATTTACTTATTTTTTTTCTAACGTTTTTAGGTCTACCAATTTAAAATATGTATTAATTTTTTAATTTAGTTTTATCTTTATTGAAGCTATGGCCTCTGTCTCTAATAAATGATTAGCAAACTCGAAATAGTTATTGTTTCAGAGTTAATGTTCCCTGATTAGGGTTTTAAAATTTCTAGTAGTCATACCTAAATACTGTGCGTCACATTCATTTTACATTCTAATTTTTCTTTGCAGATATCGAAAACCCTTAATTTTTTCTTCATGTGACACCTCACAAACTCCAGAGTCTTGTCAACGTAAGGGTACCTACATGACACACCAGGCATCACATGATGATAATTACAACATTGATATTTAACAAATTGCCGTACGAATTTAAAAACAATTTATTAATTGATAAACTAAAGTTTTTTAAGACAAGATTTTTGTGCATAGCGCAAAGGGTAACAATTATTTTTATAAACAATAATTATTAGCCTGAAACACTCATCCAAATTGAAAAAACCTTCTGAGAAAAGATAAATGTCGCCGACAGGACTCGAACCTGCACCCTTCTGATGTCCGGTCAGATGCTCTACCGTTGAGCTACGTCGGCTTATCGCAAACCCGTCAAGTTAATTAATATATACTAAAAACAGTAATTATTGAATGAAACATTTTGCCCTACATTTGTATGATTTGTTATTTATTGTTGTATTACATTATGTTGTTGAAATAAACTCCTGCTGACAAGCTACTTGCAGTGGCTTATCGGGTATAAGTTACACTGTATATAAATAATATTATACAATAAATAGCCAACGTTGCGAGGAGAGTCAAGAAAGTGATTTGTTGATTGAACAGAGGAAAGACAGATACCGATAGCTCGGTTCTACACACGCCTCGACTTACACGAAACCAGAGACGAATGATGGTAACTCCTTCAAGTAGCCTTAATTGAAATACCCATAGAACAAACTCAGCATACCTACACCGGTATGTAAATTGTCAATCAGACGAACCGCCTCTTGCAAAGATTGGAAGCAGGTTTATCAAGTATTTGGGAGCTTCGGCCCAGAATCTTTTTCTTCAACAAATCATCAATTATATTGGCCTATCTGGGGTTAAAGAGTGGAATGGTTTTTGTAAATTGGCGACATCAGTTTTCTTTCAAATTGGTATAGATCACACTTTCAGGGATTATCAATTCAGAGCTTCAGTCTTCTCCAAAGTGCGTGTGCACAGCGAACTCCCATAAAAAGATAAGATAATAAGACAAACTTCGAGTCCGAAATGAATCCCATATGTGCGTTATGAATTCAGCACCTATAGGACGTTTTATGAATTGGTTCATACAAAATTCACACTTGTGGCGCAAACCTTGGGATTCTGCCCGGGTGCGCAATGACTACGGGATTTGTTAACACCAAATTTGTACGGAATAATATTTTGCAAGAATCAAGAGATTTTTTCCGTGATTATTGTGTTTTAAGTTGTTATTAAAAAAGTTCATTATTGAAGATATTCCTTTATGGAAAACAAAACAATCGGTTTCTTACAATTTCTTCAAATGATTGGTATTCATTTTGTGGCACCATTTTCAAACTGCCTTGAACGCCGAAACAGCTGTGACAATGTAATTAAGATAATTGATTTAAACCCTTGTAGTCCACCCCTCTTCCCCTCCCCCATATGTTGTGTATAAAAACCATACATTTAGAATAATTTGTACCAGTCTGAAGATGGCCCAAACGAGCTGAAACCCGGTTACGGTCAAATAAAAATTAAAGTGGAAAAAAGTTTTATATTTGTTTTATTATAATATACTATAATAACATTATTAAATTTGATATAAATTAAATAAAAAAATGGAGTTCTACGAATTAAACACAAAAACAATTAATAATCTAATTGAACTCGCAATGAGATATTCCACGAACTGCCACTTCTTACCACTACACGAAACATAAATACAAATTCAAAGGACGTGTGTGACTGAAAATCGATCAGAATTTCATACAGGGATCAAAGACCCGAATGGCCGCAAACACAATCAACACAAATTCTATGTAAAACTTTTCAAATTCGCGAGTAATTTGTACGAGTAAGTAACTTTAAAATATTCGCATAATTTATTGTTGGTGTTGTATCACTTTCAGATATGCGGCTCGCTTGATTAATGGGCGCCTCGGAATTTCAAGTTTTTGTGCACTAAACGCGATGGCTAGGCCATGTATTCACTAATGGATTTTATCTTTCGAGGAAAAAAGAGTGCTGAATTTTAAGTGCTGTACAACGCATGTACCAGACGCAGCGCTTTAATTGGTCAAAAGGAAAATAATAGATTGTAAAAACAGTGAAATTTAAAAACAAATATGTAGACAGGTCGGGTTCATGGTAATAACTATGTATTATCGAAACATCGATTACTTTTCGTAGTGTCGACAAGTTAACGTGAATTGTTAAGCCGTGTCACGGAATCTAGGTCAACGTCGTAAAATAAATCCTGATGAACAGCAACTTTCAATGTAGTATTCATTCGCATATTCGATTCACAATAATATGTAAATAGCGGAATCAAAATACTATCAACATGTTTAATAATATTCACACGTTTTGACATGATAAAAGTAGGAACTGCTGGTTAGTTGAGTGGGTAAAAGTTACAAAGAATAAGGAACTCGTTTAGACTTAAATACCAGTATATTCATTTTTTTTTTCTAAAGAAAATTTTCATAGTTAAAATAAAATTCAAAGGTTCAATTTTTCAAAGCGCGCCAAAACGCTACAAATCTATGACCGGTCGGTTTTGAGGTTAGAATGTCAAATGTCAAAACAAGGATGAGGTTTACCGTACATAATTTAATATTCTATTCATAGTAAACCATAACATAAGTAATAACATTATGTACCTTTTTAGAAACTTTAACTCAAAGAATAACAATAGTATTGAGCAATAACATTATCATAATTCACTTTTTTTGTATTGAACAACAATTAAAGAGCTTAAAGTCACCTAAATTAAGTTTAAATTTCGCCAAAACCAAAAAAATACGTATTAAAATATTTAAAATACAAAACAAAACCGAAAAAGTTAAATTTCCATACTAATCCAAAAACAGAATACACACGTGACGTCAGATGTTCCAAATGCAATGGTACCAACATAACAAGGTTGGGTGTTTTTATGAGATGATTATTTATTCACTTTTAAATAATAATTTATAAATTCTACGTATAACTATTTATATTAAAAGTTATATATTCAGAATCGGCGTTTGCTGATTTATTGAATATATATTTTTAAAGCAATTGTATATTTCACTGGAGTTCCTTATTAATAGAGTTCTATGCCCATACGTTTGTAACCACCACACTACATATTAATAAGGCGTAATAAGGGTTCAAGACAAATCTACAGTAGAATTGATGTGACAACCTCAGTCTCAACTGCCTGGAGCTAAGGATCTATGGCTTCAACAACATTGAATATTGTTTGGTTAAAAGAAATAGTTAGAGGAAATTGAGTTACAAAATTAATAGAAAAAAGAAGAAAACTCCGATATCTGCACTAGTGGTGGGCGAAGCGGCTCGGTTTAGTGAGCCGGATCACTAAATCAGCTCTTTGTAGTGTACCGGTTCGGTGATCCGGCTCGTTTGAACGACGGTTCGCGTCCGCCCGCACCATGCCCTCTCCCTCGATCCCTTGGCCCTCCTAAAGACGTCCTTAAGACGCTCTTACACGATACTTTTTTCATCCAGTTTTCATGTGGATTGTCGTTACACAGAGCTGATTTAGTGATCCGGCTCACTAAACCGAGCCGCTTCGCCCACCACTAATCTGCACGGTACCGGTGCCGTTCTTCTGAATTGCTCCGGACTGCAGTCAGCGGGGTGATTATTGCGGTGTTAGTCAATCTACAGTAAGAAAAGGCACTAGAAGTAGGGGCGTGGGACGAAGGCATAGAACTTTGCTAAATTCATTTCATACACTGACGGCCGTTCTTTCCAACTTTTAATATGTCAACCTGGGGTACCATCAGCCAAATGTTTTGTGGGGCAACGCTCCTTTCCCTGTTTCCAAGCATGTGTTATTGTTGATAATCCCGAGGGGCCCGCCCACTTTCATAGACAATAAAATTACATCAAAGTAAAAACTTGCAATTTTTAATTAACATAGACGAGTTAATATGGTGTTTATTATGAATTTGCTTTAAATACATGAACCAAGATTCCATATTTTACAGCTTGACTTTTACTAATTCCGCGGACGTTTCGTATATTTGACATTTGACGTTTCTTCTCCGTGAAAAATAACCTAAAACGTAGCTTATAATAAGTAGAATAAGTTAGGTTCTCCTAAATTTTATTTAAAAATACAAAAAAAACTGTTTTTGACCTTCGAAAACGGTTTAATAAATCTTTGTCATTCGATATTTGAATCACGACAAATAGATCGCGAATCAAATGACGTTTGACATTTCGCTGACACCTTTTATAAGTAGCCCTTTATTGAGCGGAGCTTTAATCCAGTAGAACCGATCACCGAAACTTTATCGTAAATTTGATCGATAGTTGGGAAGAGGGTAGTTGTGCATTTGAGCAGTATTGAGGTAAAATAGCGGTAGTAGAATAATACTGTGGGAGAAGGTACCCGGAGTTCAGAAGACAGATGGATATTTCGCAAGGGATATTAAAATGTCGATATCCACTATTGCGCGAGTCCACAATTCATGATAAACCACACGCGGAAGTAATACTGACCAGACCCGACAGCCTATTGCGGCTAGATCATTAATAATCGATAATTGCGAGATGCAAGCACACATCAGCTCCGCACCGAGGACCGCAGCAACCAAAAATCAAATCTAATTAATCTTGTATTTTCATGAATGCTGCTTTATTTCGAAAACGTAGGAATATAATTCCATATAGAATCTACAGAACATTTCAGAACAAAGCCAACCCTGATGTACGGCAGTGAGGCACGGAACTTCTACAGATCCCCGAGGCCCATGCATGCGTGCTAAAACTACGCATGACCGTGTTAAAAATGGGGAGATCCAGAAAGAATGCAAGGCTGATAAGAGTAAAGTGAACAAAATTAAGAAAGGGGGGCTTAGATAGTTTGGACGGTTCCGTGAAAATTCAACACACGTATAAATCAGCACACTATTTAGAAGTGAAATAAAGTATCGAAAAATTATTTTTTTAATTATTAATTAGGTTAGGTTTTGGGACTAGTTTTTTTTCCTAGTTTATCACTTTTAAAGAGTGTGCCGATTTATACGCGTGTTGAATTATCCGTTTGGACATGTGGAGCGGATGAACGGAGAAAGGAGTTAAGGATAATATGACGCGAAAGCGCATGGTAGAAGAAGTCGTGGACGCCAGAGGAAGGAAGACATGGCACGACCGAGTGAATCAAATACTTAAATCGGGTAAAAATAACAGAGGAGTTTGTATGAGACGATGCATAAATGTGAACGAAGCACGGAGCGATGGTTAGTTAGTTAGAATCTTCAGCATGTTGACCACGTATTCAATATTCAGTCAGTAGGTGTGTACTGTGTTCTGTGTGTTGGATGCGACGGAACCGGTGATGTAATCGACGGGGCCGAAAGAACGTGAACCGCGTCCCGTTACGAAGTACGAAACTGGCATTCATGGCGAAACCTGATTGATTCGGTCGTGATAATTCCACACCTGGAGTCGAATGATGATGTCCAACCGACTGGCGTATTATATTAAATTGCACCGGTATTCATCACAAATCACAACACATGCACATTGTACCATAGTCTCTCTGGTACTGCACGAAGAAAAAGTGTTTAACGCAGTTGAAATTAAAAAAAAATCGTAACTCTAAAGCAGATTTTTTTTATCATTAAAAATAGTATTTAACAACTTTAAAATTGAAACGTGAAACCGAAAAGACACAGAAAAGAAACAGATACCCCATTCCGTTCATTTTTATCGGTATCATACTTCGATTTTGCCCTACATTAACAATATGCAGCCCGCTCACTGGGTAGAGAAGATTGTCACCACATTGATGCACTTCTAACGACAAATGACACATGAAGAGGGATAAATGTTCCCTAGCACTGTACACAAAAAAATTACAATATGATATACATGCTTCGATTTCTAAGAACTGTCAATATCATCTTCAATGAAGTCCCATATATTTTTGGCTGGTACCTATTTCTATCATAACTACAAGATTCTATCGAATATATTTGCATTTTTTTAGATAGTGTCTTGGATATACCTATCCAATTTTCATTTATATAGGATACTGTTGACTTTTTCTACAAGTCGAGGATTAATATTTAAAAAAAAAAATTGGGATAACTTTGGAAAATAAGTGGTTTGGAGCGCGAGTCCCGGACAGACCACGCGGTCCTGGGTTTGAGTCCCAGTTTCTGTCCTTATATTTTTCATTTCTGTGTCTTTTCGGCTTCATGTTTCATTTTGAGAGTTGCTAATCTTCAATGATTAAAAAATATATTACAATGAGGTTCATAAGCTGCAATAAGTTTAGAAAAAATAATTCGACAAAAAATATGTTGAAGCCAGCTGAAGCAGCAAAAGCTGTCGGTCAGCGAGGTCTGGCGTCATGAAATGTGTACAATCTAGTGAGAAATAAAATGATTAGAATATTAAAGACGGAATTCGATACTTTGTTTACGTAAAAGCACTATTAAACACATTATTTTATTGATCCGTTCTTTATTGTTAACTTGCTTCCACTATACGACGAAATTAATTATTTGTGTGAGAGGAAAGCGGCGAGAGAGAAAACAAATTAAATTGTTCGGAACATAAGGAAATGTGAAATACGAGGGAACATCAAAGCTAGTTAGTTATTAATGAAATTGAAAAGTGTGTCTAAAATTATCTCAGAGGACTCTCAATTTCACATAAAGTTAGTTTTACAAATGGAAAGCTTCCAGAATGGTGGGTAGATACTATAAGTATTGCCCTGGTCAAAGACCACCATTCAGAATCAAAACGTGGCTTGAAAACATCAAAAAAGTTTGACGAGTGTCACGGAGATGGCCGTATAGGTCACTTTGCCGGCGGGCTGAACTTTGCCCAATAAGGATGCAAGTTATAAATGTTAATATTTTATTGTCTAGAGTTAGTAGTAAACATTTGTAAGTTTTTATTTTCTTATTCCTGCATTTCTCTAACCGTTTGCTTTTAATGGCATTTGTAAATTTACTATTAAACGAACACTTTATAATGCATACTTTTGTTTTCGTATTCAAAATTCAATCCGTTTTTAAATAAGACGTTATATTCCTAAGTTAAGAAAGTTTCCACAAACGCCGTATTGTCTCAAGTCGGTAGTTATTATAGTACCCCTCCCACCAACTGTATTTAAATTATGTGACTGCCGCTGCATGTTGTCAATTAATGTCGAAAAGCGAGTAAAACTTTTATGAAGATCGTAATGAGCACATTGACTATACAACTTGATACACTCACACCCATTTTCAATCGTCACGAAAGTAGGTTACAATAATTATCTTTGTGCAAGAATGGGGTATACATAATCACCGGTACTCTGATGGATGATGATGATATTGATAGGCAAAGTCGAGCTCTCGGCGTAAAATCGAATATCCTCAGTAGAAGGTTTCGCCTTTGTAGTACAGCTGTGAAAAGGACTCTCTTCCTTGCCTTCTGCACAACGTTGTACACGCATGGACTCTGGGCGAACTATAAAAATAGTAGTATGGAAAAACTTCGTGTACAGTACAATACGGCCTTTCGCATAAAGTTTGGCCTCTCCAGATGCTGCAGCGTTTCCACTATGTTCACAGAGGAACGAGTTTCCGGTTTTGCAACCCTTATAAGATCCAGGGTGGCTGGAATGAGGGTAAGAATAAACAGCTCCGGGAATATCCTCATCATGGAGGCCCGCCTCAGTCCAGCCTCCAACATCGACGCATACTGGAGAAAGATATTGGCCCCTCCCAATTTAAATGCAGCAGCACCTTAAAGGCTTTATTTTCATGTACATATTTTTATTTTATGTGTGATGTATCATTCACCTACTATCTTATTATTACTTTATTTTTTAAAGTTTTGTACATATTGTTGTATGGAATGTGTGGGACTACACTAACCTCCCCATATACTGGAATGAACATTTATTATTATTATTAATTGTTTTTGTGTTTAATTCGTAGAACTCCATTTAATTTTATAAAAATTTATTGTAAATCAAATTTAATAATGTTATTATTAAGTTCTGCAAGTATTTTTAGTTGTTATTATTGTGACAGCTGTTTCGGCGTTTAAGGCCATTTTTAAATGTGTTGTATTGTTTTGATAATGTGAACATACTGAGAAGCGGTGAGTATATAATTTTCCTTACTTTATTAATTAATGTTATATTAGGGTCATTAGTTCTTTTGTTAATTTCTAATTGTTCAAGTAAATTTAATCATTTAAGAAATCAATTAAAAAATCAATTAAGAAAACATAGTCAGTTAAATACGAGTAAAACCACATTATAAATGTGAAAACCTCACAGACTTCAGAATTTGAATTGCTTTTTAACTAAATCGGTTTTAGCGATAATAAATCATTACCCATCCATCCAAATTTTTAAAGGAGTAGGGGTAAATTAAAATCATATAAATAAGTCGTCGCAATAAGGATTAACCACAGTTTGAAAATGGCATTAAACGCCGAAACAGCTGACACAATAATAACAACTAAAAATACTTGCAGAACTTAATAATAACATTATTAAATTTGATTTACATTAAATTAAAAAAAATATTATTATTATTATTATGTAAAGCAATGGAGTTTTGAGTTAACAATATTTATAAGAGTTGCTATTTAATTACGTGCATTTAATATTAGCTGAAATGGAAAATAATATTCAATTATGTAATTGAATTGAAGCAAAGGATATAATTTGAATTTAAAAAAAAATTATTATTATTATTATGTAAAGCAATGGAGTTTTGAGTTAACAATATTTATAAGAGTTGCTATTTAATTACGTGCATTTAATATTAGCTGAAATGGAAAATAATATTCAAGTATGTAATTGAATTGAAGCAAAGGATATAATTTGCTATGATTCGACGGTATTTAAAAACACGCAAAGGACAAAAGGTTGGGTGTTTTTTTAGAGGTTATTTTGACTCATTCCTTACCTACCTGTCTCACACAATAATTACTTAAAATAATAAAAATACATAATACATAGTTTTCATTTAATTTTGATTTATTCATTATATTATACACGCCCTGTATGGGCTGTTACATATATAGTTAATTACACTTGTCACACAGGTGCAAAACACATCGCAGTACGTACATAGATAAAATAGATATCCTTCATGAAATACAACAAAATATTTCATTTGTCTCACGAGCAAATACAGGAATAACATAGTGTAAGTGCATTCCAAATAATTAGCTACAGAGGCGAATATTCAAAGCATACCTCACATTCACTGATACTTACACTCTAGACACATATCTTAATAATTGTTGAGGATGTTTGTATACATAAAAAGATATTTTTTATGGGCGGATGTATTGCCTAGTGGCAATTTCTACCAACAAAACCTTAGTGAGAAGATGAACATCGTATCTTATAGTATTAATGTGGCAGAGTCCTATGTTAATCGCCGCGAAGACGTGAATAGTAGAAATGTTAATTTCCCCCCTTACGCAAAAGAGTCTGCAATTCGATCCGTTCCACGATGAACATACTGTGTCCTTTTTACGTGTGTTCAGCGCGGGGGAGTGCAATGTCAAAAATGCATAATAATTATTAGTGCAGCGTTTGTCCACATCACATAGTATGACTTTTCGCACGTAATGTGTGAAAAACAGTATTATAACAGTAATTATAACAATTTTTAATTATTCATTATTTTTATTGAGATTTAAACACCTCATTGTAATATTTAATCATTGGAGAAAATAATATTAACATATCCTAAATGAAAGATTTCAGTCAAATCTGGGTTCGAGTACCAGATGCGACTGAAGTCTTTTTATTCTCTGTCCCTTTTCCGGTTTCGTATTTCATTTGGGATATGTTAATATTATTTTCTTCAACGATTAAAAAGTAATTATAACGCCTAACTCAAAGTAATCACCCAGTGGACCCAGTTGGGTGATCATATTTAGACAAGAAAAAAGAAAATGTCAGTTTGATGTGATTTAAGATTTTCATGGCCAATAGCATTACATTGCTACACAAATAGACGTGCACATTTGCCCAGATGATAGATACTGGAAGCGGTGCGAAAAGTTGACAAAGAAAAGAAAAAGCAACACGAATCGATACCCCAAATGTCTACTATAAATAAATTTTCGTACATATGTAGGTAATGCACAATCATGGAATGAAGACTGCGCTGCATTCAGAAAATAATATAATATAATATATATTTTGGTGAAGAGAGTTGAATTTGAAATATCGGGAGACTTAGAGTGCGGGTTAAATGCGGCCGGGAGGGTGTGAGGCGGCGAACCTCTGGAAGGAGGCACCTCCCAGCGTCGCCCACGCAACAGACAAGGACAATGGCTCAGAAGACAAACACAAAAGGTCGCTTCTATTATGTCAAATAATTGCCACCATGGGGGCTCGGGGCTTGATTACTGGCTACAAACAGCTATCTCGTGTGTTGAGTACTTTCATTTTGAGGAGTGGCTATTGTCGTATATACGTCACATACATTCGAATACCATATATCAACGCAAATAACGCACTTGTCATCGCTACATTCGGGAGAGTCATTTTTATTAGCTGCTATCACCATTTAATGCGAATTGTTGAACATTTTTTAATCACATCAAATACAATTTGGATGTTGTGCTAGATATTGCGTTAATTATGCTCCACAGCTTTAGGAAGTCAGTTCTAATAAACATTAACAGAGAGGTGAATGCAGTCAGCACATAGTTCTAAGGCGTACGTGTACGTGTGTGTGCTAAAACCATGCGAGACCGAATTACGTATGAGGAAATGCATAAATAACACTCAAATACAGGGACCCTTGGATGGACGGAGAAAAGTCGGACGTTGCAGAAAGACATCGTCCAATCAACGCCTCAGTCGTGTCATGTCCAAGTGTCGGGAAAACAGAAGAGTACTATTAGGTATGAGAAGATATATGAGTATGAATGAAGCAAGGAGTATGGCAGGACAGTTTTGTGTGGCGTTCCATCATCTGTCTAATCTAGTCAAAATAGTTTCTTGAAAGGTGGCAATAAAACAAAAAATAGATAAATATGTATCTATATCACATTTAGTTAGTGCTTACCTAAAGTCACTAACAGAATACTTTTTTGAAAAGTCAAGCATCGGTGCACAAATGCATCCACAGCCCGTGACACTGTAAATAACTAAACGTGAAAAAAAAAGTTAATATCTGATAAAAACTTCTTACGCTTTTTAAGGTCATTTTATAAATATTTTCCAGTTTTAAAAATTATAAATATTTCAAATAAATACCAACTCTTCTTGTGCCACTAATCTTCTAATAAATGTAACATCAATAGAAAGGGAGGATAAAATAGCAACTGTAAAAATATCATCTCTGCTTAAATTTTCTAATAAAATTGTGGTCAACTGAAGCGACCTGCCAGCTGCAGGTAAGTATGTTTCTGTATCTGTATATAATTAGATAAAGAATAGGAAGTAACAAATCATCCAATTATTATTATTATTTCTATCAGCAGGTCCATCTTTTTAAAATTTAAAAATGTGAATAAAAACAAATGACGATAAATAGGCATCTTTATTAATAATCATATGAACAAAAGTTGTGTACCTCCAGATAACAAAAGAAAACGGAGTTTTACATGTGAGGTAAATATTTATAGGAAATCATAAAACAATGTATGCAAACAAATATTCAAAGGACTGAAACGGCGCACGCGATGTGACAATTTTAGGTTCGGAACAGAGTTTATTATGTCATGAATCGATAGGAGTCAAAAATAGGCCGTGCGAAATAGAAAAATATTCAGGAAAAACCATTAGAAAATCACAAAACATTGTTATTATTTTGTGTTCAATAACGGATCGTAGAGATGCATGTTGCCTGTCATGAAGCTATCAATATGTTTTTAATTTCTGACGCAAAACTATATTTTATAGTCAAGAAGATAGAAATAATTTCCGAGTTTTTCTAATTTTCTCCAGAATATAAACAATATGCGGGTGTGAGTACGTGTCTATATTCTACATCTCAGTAATAATAATACTATGTACTCGTATATGACTCACCAATTTCGCATACTCTCTTCATATTGATCGTATTCTATTGGGCTAATTTCTGTATCGAATGTTTCAAACATTTGGAAAATCTTTCATCAGATCTGATAACAGCTGTGAATACGCATTCTTTGATTGTATTAATTTGATTGACGGCCGCTTTCATCAATTAAAACTGAGCGGTAAAACTTTTAATAAGATAAATAACATACTTATTACGAATACATTATGCTTACTGTGCTCTGCAAGTTTGAATACTAAAACCGATATTGCGAAGATTTTAATCAAACGTTTGTTAATAAAGTTGTGATTTGAGATAAAACAACGTGGACGTCACTTTGACAGTTCATCCGTACTGTGATTATTTATTATTTATTTATTTAATGAAAATAAAACAATAACTTTGTTTATAACCACGAGAATTTTATTTAATTTTATTACGACCGACCGGTTTCGCTTAACATAAGCATCTTCAGGGTACAAAAATTAAACTGATCAAAAATACATAGTGTGTGTTTATATATACAAAATAGAATAAGACAGAACATAACATAGAACAAAGAAAAAATGAGATAGCATGAAATAGCATGAAATAGCTGACATAATAACCGAGCGAAAGAGACAGAAGTGCACATAATGGAATACCAAGGAATAACTGAACAGGTGATTATGGGATGGGAAATTTTACGAGATTATAGGGAATATACCTAATATTGGGCTATTGGACACATTTAGTTGATTATTAAGAATTTTATTTTTTGTTTTAACAGCTTTCTTTATTTCTACAACAATCTTATCTTATCTTATCTAACAATCTTAGTTACCAATGGCGGCGTATTTTATTCATTAATCATTTTTCTTCCTGCAGTGTAAAAAATCTTCCTTCTGAATTAAGACCTGCATTTTATACAAATAATAATTTAGGTAAATTTTTAATCAACTCAAAAGATAAAGACGACAAGCTTAGTCACTCGGGAATATATAAATTAGATTGTAATGATTGTTCAGCATTCTATATTGGCAAAACAACACGCAATGTCAATATTAGAATTAAAGAACATCTTAGATGCCTAAATAATAACGGTTTTTCAGAATTCGCCAATCACCTTATTGATAAAGATCATACTTTCAATCAAAGCACCGGTGCTAATATTCTTCATAAAAATGGTCATGGAAACAGATTGAATAATTTAGAATCACTAGAAATAAAGAAAGCTGTTAAAACAAAAAAATAAAATTCTTAATAATCAACTAAATGTGTCCAATAGCCCAATATGAGGTATATTCCCTATAATCTCGTAAAATTTCCCATCCCATAATCACCTGTTCAGTTATTCCTTGGTATTCCATTATGTGCACTTCTGTCTCTTTCGCTCGGTTATTTCTATTTCATGCTATTTCATGCTATCTCATTTTTTCTTTGTTCTATGTTATGTTCTGTCTTATTCTATTTTGTATATATAAACACACACTATGTATTTTTGATCAGTTTAATTTTTGTACCCTGAAGATGCTTATGTTAAGCGAAACCGGTCGGTCGTAATAAAATTAAATAAAATTCTCGTGGTTATAAACAAAGTTATTGTTTTATTTTCATTAAATATGTCTAACCACAAAGTGACTGCTTTCTATCAAAATATTTATTTATTTGATAATACGCCCATCTTGGCTTTTACGTGGATTTTAGAACATAATACAAAGGACCTATCAAAAATTATAAGTACATATAGATTTTAAACCTTAAAGTAATGAACATTTATTTTAACGTTTAACAGTGACATAAAACAGAAAATTAAAACAATATTATAACACAAACCATACCATAAACGCTACATTATCCAAGCTAAACTCCAAACTTGTTGCCCAGATCCATGCATCCCCTATTGGTTAATGAATGAGACTGATAGAATAATATATAATGTGATGAACCTTTAGTTCGTCTTTTTTTTTCGGCTGAACATCCCATATAAAACAATTTTTTTATAATTGAGAAGTCAGACTGTAGGAAATGTGAACGCTAACGACACCTATTGCGATCGATTTAATTATTTACAGAAAGCCGTAATGTGTCAACGTTTGATTTTAAAACACGTCGCTTCATTAAAACTCCCGGGGAACTCTTTAAAGGGAGATGCCCCTTTTTAAAAATGATGAAAGATTTATAGTAAACATAGTAAAGCATTGACAGGACAGGGAAATCGTAGAGGAAGAGAGGAACATCACATCGCGTTGGTGACAGGGGACAAGCGTACGAATGAATGGAGAGAGGAACATCACGTCGCATTGGTGACAGGGGACATGCATACGAATGAATGGAGAGAAACATCACGTCGCGTTGGTGACAGGGGACATGCGTACGAATGAATGGAGAGAGGAACATCACGTCGCGTTGGTGACAGGGTACATGCGTACGAATGAATGGAGAGAGGAACATCACGTCGCGTTGGTGACAGGGGACATGCGTACGAATGAATGGAGAGGAACATCACGTCGCATTGGTGACAGGGGACATGCATACGAATGAATGGAGAGAAACATCACGTCGCGTTGGTGACAGGGGACATGCAAAATGAATGAATGGAGAGGAACATCACGTCGCGTTGGTGACAGGGGACATGCGTACGAATGAATGGAGAGAGAGGAAACATCACGTCGCGTTGGTGACAGGGGACATGTGTACGAATGAATGGAGAGGAACATCACGTCGGCAAGTTGGTGACAGGACATGCGTACGAATGAATGGAGAGGAACATCACGTCGCATTGGTGACAGGGGACATGCGTACGAATGAATGGAGAGAGGAACATCACGTCGCGTTGGTGACAGGGTACATGCGTACGAATGAATGGAGAGAGGAACATCACGTCGCGTTGGTGACAGGGGACATGAGTACGAATGAATGGAGAGAGGAACATCACGTCGCGTTGGTGACAGGGGACATGCGTACGAATGAATGGAGAGAGGAACATCACGTCGCATTGGTGACAGGGGACATGCGTACGAATGAATGGAGAGGAACATCACGTCGCGTTGGTGACAGGGGACATGCGTACGAATGAATGGAGAGAACATCACGTCGCATTGGTGACAGGGGACATGCGTACGAATGAATGGAGAGAGGAACATCACGTCGCGTTGGTGACAGGGTACATGCGTACGAATGAATGGAGAGAGGAACATCACGTCGCGTTGGTGACAGGGGACATGCGTACGAATGAATGGAGAGGAACATCACGTCGCATTGGTGACAGGGGACATGCGTACGAATGAATGGAGAGAGGAACATCACGTCGCGTTGGTGACAGGGGACATGCGTACGAATGAATAAAAGTGCCACAAGACAATTAAAATTATGTCTCATGTGTATGTCGGCTTTATCCGCACCCAAATAATATTGGGGGCGAGATTGACGAGCTTAAGTGTGCACTTAAGAAGCTCACTAAAGGTCGCCGTTTATATGGAACGCGCTACAATATACGAGCAGAGCGTAGAATTCCTTCAATAGTTGGGCATGCCCGGGAGATATAAACAGAGGATGTAAACACAGGTAAATGCGGGGTTACTGTACGTATGGGTGGTGATAATTCACCCCTACGCTGTGTAAAGGGGGCTACACGAAAAAAACACCCGGAGCACAGTAAAATACAAGGTTTGTTACAGATTTTGTGTTTTGCAACGACCTAACTGAGAACATACCCGTTTTGTGGCAATCCGTAAGCGCCTAACCGCTAAAGAATCACGTCTGAGTATACTCTATATGGAGTTCTACGAATTAAATTGTTGAAAATAAATATGATTTATGGTATATGGAAGCGAGGCAAAAGACAGCAAAAAAGGTTTTTTTCCATTTTATTTTTAATGATTACTGAAGGGGTTAAGGAAACACAATTTTTTAACACACTTGCGTACTTCTCTTGGTAAGGTCGAAATTGCTTCTTAGCGTCGATACACAGTATGGACAAAAGCAATAAAAAGGGTATATCATTTTATTTTCTAAAACTCGGGCCATAATTATACAATGGTTCCCGATTAGAATTTGAGAAAAATTAAATTTGTCACATTATACAGTAAAAACTATTCGTAATCATGAAAATCGAGAAATGAGAGCAATTTTAGGGGTCGGGAAATAATATTTTTCTAGGCTTATGAAACCGTATATCAAAATTAAATATTTTAGATAGAATTAAGGTCAAGAAGTGAAAGGTAGGTACGGATAGTATTTTTAAAGAATCTACAGAATTCAAGGAATTATTTCGTGAAATAATCAATGGAGTAAAGCGGCTACGTAGAAGGTAAGCAAATGTTTTTTTTAATACCTTTCTTGATGTTAAACCTAAGCTAAGGGCTTATTGCTTCGATGGATATTGATGTTGCGGTTTTCGGCCACAGTACGACAAGTCGCAAAGCGTCTCATCAAGGAGCGCTGAATCTATCGTCATCATCACGATGAATCACGAAAACAATATCGGCAATGGGTTGTTTTCGGATTTCACCTGCTGTATTGTGATTAATATAATTGTATACAATTTATCTTCATGTCACGAAAGAATGACACGCTTTGCTGGCCATTCTATACGAGTATATTAAACACATGTGAAGAAAGCCAACATTCTGTGAGGCAATACTTTACTGCCTTTTACATATTTCAAAGAGATAATTGTAATTTTGTTTCGAAGAGTTTTATTCACAATGTACATTTATAACTTAATTTATCTATTTGCTACTGGTTTCGACACATCCGTTAGCCTTCTTAGAACCTACTTAAATTATACAAGGAAACACATATTACAACTTAAATTTACAAGTATACAAAATTAATAACTTAACTTAAATTATACGAGTACGAGTATATTGTGTTCTTTGAGAAAAGATCTTAACTGGATTAAAAACCCTAACCAAGGAAAGGAAAAAGAAACATTCGGTTATAAACAATTTACTAAAGTTACTTTTTGTACTTACTGAATAAAATATATTTAATATGTTATTAACTATTTGCAGCATCCTGTTCGGGCTGCACCCCTGAGTTTCGTCGTCGGTTAATAAAGCTGAGTGATACGTAACTCAGTCTTATCAATATTACTCAATAATATGATATTTTTTTAGTACTCAATTTTAAACGTATTTTTTCCTCATACCACCAACCAGTACCTATCAAACACAAATACATATCTCTTTATACTTAATTATTATATATTATATAACCATACTATGTCAATACTAGCTTTTTTCTCGTCTACTTTTGTATAATGGCACTTAATATCAAACTTGTCAATTTGACTGTCCTAAAACGGGATTTGTGCCTAGTTGGACAGTCAAAGCTTTCTCAAATGTTTTTGTTAAATAATGTCTCTATACTTAAATTTTCTAATAAAACTGTGTTCATCTGAAGCGACCTGCCAGGTAAGTATGTTTTTCTGTATCTGTTTGTACATAATTAGACAAAGAATAGGAAGTAATATTTGTACAGCGCCCCTGAGGTGATTTTTCACAAAAATGTGTCTTTCAAATAAATAAATATTATTATTATTATTATTATAGAAATCATTACATACATGATATGCCAAAGAAACACAAAAAGATGTAATTGTAAAATAATGTACCTAGTTTAATGAACAGCGATGCAATGGGTACAAAGGGTTAAAGTGTTCATACATATTAAACGAATTGGGAATTGGATACCGCACGTTTACGACCATCTGCGCTTCCATCTGATGACTTGGTCCAAAGGCCCAGACAACAAGTTCGCGCCGTTCAAAGCTCTAGAGCCAGATGGTACATCGATGATTGAAAGCATTATACATATTTATAACAGTATGATTGCCTCTGTCTTAGAAATGATATCCCGGTGGCCGGTGGGTAATTATGAGATTTGGAAAAGTGTAGGGTCAATGAAGAAGAGAGGGTCGCATCGATGGTTGGGACTTGTAGGACGGATGAACGTAGAAACGAGTGCTAGGAACGCGAGGCAATGGAAGAAGAATTTTGGGACACCCAGGACGATATGATACGATCTAATCGGTCAATTTCTAGAGTCGGGTCATGTCAAGAGTCTACGTCAGGGCTTGGAAAACTACAGCCCGGGGCCTAGTTTAATTCTTCCCGCGAGTTAATAATGGATTTAACATTTTCAAACACGAAAAGCAAATAAAAATTTAAATTACGGCAGCAATTTGTGGTTTCACCTGAAATTTAGGAAATGTTATCGCCTATTGCATTTACATTTATATATACGAGTATTTGAAAGGTTCTGGTAATTTTTTAAATTTAAAATATTCTTTGGAAACTTCACTTTCTGAATTATTAAAATAGACATCATATATTGGACATTTCTCAAATAGCCAAGGGTTGATTTTAAGGTCGCTATGATCAAAATATTCAACATTATTCTGTTCTGAAAATTACAAAAGGGTGTGGCGAAAACTTTAAGTTTGTCTGCAATGTTTTAAAACAACCCCCAAAAAATACACGTTCTATAAATTTTAGAATGATAAAAACGGAGCATTTTACGGTTTCACCTAAATCACATATTTTAAAGTTTCCCCTTATAAAAATTCTAATTTTCTTTGGAAACTGACTACCGGAATGATAAAAATCTACACAATGTTTTGTTTTGACCTTGGACCCAGAAATTGTTTTGTCGGCGGGGCTTTCCTATGTGCTACGCATGTTGTGACACTGGATATGGGATCGCACTATTGGGGATGGAGGATGAGTACAATTACCTTCGACAAAAATAGGGCTATTGTGCGGTATTTAAATTTAAAAAATCCGAATTTAAGATGTCGCTGGCGATATTTAAGGAATGACTTTTTTATATGTATTAAAAAGTGGGGAATAATAACAAAAAGGCCAATATAATTTATGGAATGGAACTAGGGTACAGCCAATATTGAGCCGATGTTTCTTATGTGATACCACACTAGAGTCCCAGCTGCTCCCAACCGTCTGAAGCCAGTGAAACTATGGAAGCCCCAATTGGGGTATGTTGTGAGGCTGAAGGTATGAAAGAGGGGAAGGAGATGCGGGAGAGGAAGGTAGGGAAGTATCTTTGTGAATTATTAAGTGGCTTTAGGTTCCGTGGCCTAAAAGTTCGGGCACCGCTGACCTACGTATCCCCAAGTTTGCATGGCTGAGTAAAAAAATATTCGATGTTGTCCATTACAAAAGTTTGGCGAGTCTTTCTTTACAATTACAGAATGGTATTTATGAGACGTACTCGTATAAAGGAAAATGTGCAATCCTATTTGTCTACCCCTGAGGAGAAATGGTGTTATAGTTGGTTAGGCTCTTTCGCCGGGTTGAAGATCGCAGAATCAACGCATACATTTATACGCAATACATGCGATTAAATAGGGGAGTGGAGCCATTGAACAACACTTTGGTACATGCCTGGGGCGGGGAGTGGTTGGTTACTTGCTGGGCGCCGCCCAGACGGCCACCCGGCCGCCTCGCCAGCCAGGGCGGCCGCCCACGCCCGCGACATTATAACCGACTAAATCATTTCTCTCTCGAGTACATCGGCGGAATATTATTTTTATGGTGGTTGTTGATTCTGAAGGCACTGAAGCGAGCGAATCGTGTTGACGCTTGAAATTCCCAGTACTGTCGCCACATTTTCCATAATGGCTAAATCCATAGTCAGTTAAACGCAGTTTTGAAATAATAATATTTTAAAAAAACCTTACAATGATGAATTTATGTTAACACGATTATCCTATTTCTTTTATATTGATGATACAAGCCGAGTTATAGATATTTTAAGTAAAGTGTATAACAGTCAGCACCCAAAAACACGCACTTTGAGGTTGCTAACTCAAGAAATACTACGAACGATTAATCTCTTAAAACTATATGGGTAATTAGTAAAATGTATAAGGTTTCAAAAGACAATGATCCTCAAACTGTAATCTTATAAATTCTACAATACATGAAATTTAGGAAAAACGTTAAAAATAGCTTTCACTGTACGTATCACGGGATGTACTCGTATTTCATAAAATTTAAGGACTTTTGTCATTTGAAACCATATACATTTTTCCAACTATTCGTATAGAATTTACAGATAAATAATTTGTGGTTTTGCTAGAGTTAGCAACCTGGAAAGGGATATTTAGGGGCAGTTTTGTGTGCTGGCACTCGACGTGTTATCTCGGTAATAATATCACATTTTAACTGACATACTCGTACACAAACACTTGATAAATTTAATTATTTATTTTAACTGACATACTCGTACACAAACACTTGATAAATTTAATTATTTATTTTAACTGACATACTCGTATACTTGATAAATTTAATTATTTATTTTAACTGACATATACAAACACTTGATAAATTTATTTATTTTACTTTAAATACGACACATGTACATTGGTTACATGTATTCTAATATGAACATAATATCTACAAACAAACATTTTTACACTTTAAGTCACACTATGCAATTAAGAATTACAAATCATTTAAAAATTACGACATTAAAAATTGCACTTTACGTATTTCGTCACTTGATTTTTAAATTTCGAAACATTTTCCTTTACAAATTGGTCGTTATTTCTTGGAAGATCTTCATGGCTCTATATAGTAATCAGTTTTGGGATTTTTTTTCTTTTCGAAAGGGAAGTCTTATTTCATTTCTTCTTCTTGTAGAGTGGTCATGTCTGTGTTGATGTTTATTAACTAAACATTTTAAACAGAAAAATAATAAATACGAGAAATTAGAGAAACCAGTTGAAAAATAATCCATTTTTACACAACATAACGTAGAATAAATAGATTAGAAAATCGTAGAATAAATTTTGTAGTAACTGTTTTCGATGAATAGGATTTTTTTCCATCTGCCGCTAGTAAGCAGTCTAGGTCCATTAGTTTCACCTAGTTTTATCATAACTCTTACGTGTAGGAACTATCCACCAGAAATTAGAACTTTCCCTGGCTAATTACACCAAGGTACTGCATCTGTTAGCCCAGAAAACACAGTAGCGACTGGCTACATATTTCTAGAAATTAGTACGGTAAAATTAGAAGCACTGATAATAATTGACTACTCTAACGTTCTGGTGTTAAGTGGTTAAGTGCAAAGCGTATACCTAATTGTATGGACAATTGATTAGGCTATAATAATCGGTTTAGGCACCGCAAATTACAAATGTGTGGACGTGAAAGCACTGTCTACGTTGATCCATTATAGCTGACGAGCAAACGTGAATTAATTAACCGTCATACTACGGAACCGTTATAACTTACAGATCACAGAGCAAGTAATCCATAGAGAGCCCTAACACGCAAGGGGGGAAAACCAAAATAAAAAGGGGACGGGGGCGAGGGGCGAGCTAGGCGTGTTGCAAATTTAAGCAAAACAACAAATAAGAAAAAAACGTTCGGCTTGTTAATTAAAATAGAATATTTTATTTATTTATTTCACCCATCTGGTCTATTACATGGATTTTAGAACATAACATAAAGAGCTATCAAAAATTATAAGTGTATATAGATTTTAAACCATAAAGTAATGAACAATTTTTTTTAAACGTGACATAAAATAGAAAATTAAAACAACTACCAACACAAATCATTAACGCTGTATTATCCAAGCTACAATATTAACTATTGTAGGATTCACCAAAGTGCTGGTATAAATGACACTTTACTGTATAAATGGAGTCAGCAAATATATATCAACAATACCTCCACGTGACCTTTGCCTCCAGCCAAAATGATACTTAAGGCAAGTCTATTAATTCTGACGTTAGTGTTACAGATTAATTTTTACTCACGAATATGACTGATGATATGGGGCCGAGCAGAATAAGTATGTACTCACCTGAAAGAAAAAGAAATAAACATAATTAGAAACAAATACGACATGTTGCACACGAGCTGAGTGTGGTGGAGATTTATTTGTAAACTGTCGTCTCTATCGTCGTCTGTCGTGTCTATAACGTACCAGCCAAACATGAAAGCTCCGAAAAATAATAGGAAGGTTTTAATTGTTTTGTGTTTAGTTCGTAGAACTCCATTTGTTTTTTTTTTACTATAAAATTTAATGTATTAATTAATAAAGCGAGGAAAATTATTTATTCACCTCTTCTCAGTATGTTCACACTTCCAAAATATATAACATATTTAAATACATCAAGTAAGCAAACATTGTCATTTAAATACGGGGAAAACATATTATAAATGTAAAAACCTCAAAGAATGTAGAATTTTAATTATTTTCTAACTAAATCGGTTTTACCGATAATAAATCATTATTTTAAAAAACCCGTCCAAATTAGAATGGTGGGTAAATAAAATCATATAAATAAGTCGTCGCAATGTGGATTAATTGCAGTTTGAAAATGGCCTTGAACGCCGAAACAGCTGTCACAATAAGAAAAAACTAAAATACTTGCAGAACTTAATAATGGCATTAGTAAATTTGACATTAAAAAAATAATAGGAAGATGTTGCTGATCCGAGCTCACAACCACCCGGACCCGACCCCGTCAAATGTTCGGACGATTGATTACATTGCAGATGGCATTAGATTAATTACAACGTTAAAATACTCTGACAAAGAAATTATTAATTTAGCCTGCGCGGGTATATAGTATATACTCGTAGAGTGAACCAGTAGGCGACATGTCGTCGCTGGCGCGAAATAGTGGTAATTGAGCGAGAATGGCCATTTAACGGGAGCGCCCGCTAACAAGTTCATTTACTAAAGTTACCGACCCTCAACACCGAATGCTGCTGACACAGATAATGTATAATGCGCTGACCACTGGAGTCAGACGAGGCAGTGCCGTGCATTCCAAATAGGCACATAAGCAGTGCCCACCCTACCTTACTGACTACAGTCTACACAAAAAAATTCATATGTGCGCAATGCGCATTCAAGGGAAGACTCGTTATCGTTAGTGTCGCAAAAGGCCGTGCCTATCGGTATGAATTGCAAATACGAGTATATGCGGCAACCAGTGCCATCTGTTGATACTTCTATTGATTAGTACAACTTTACTACCGATATAATTAACAAATTATGTTGGCTTTCTTTCGTGCAAATTGTGCGGCCGAAAATAATAGAGAAATTTTATATATTCAGTAATTGACATCTAATATGCATAAATGAAGCGGTTATCACATAAGCACTGCCTATCCTACCTAACTGACTGTATTCCACACAAAAAATGTACATATGTGCGTAATGCGCATTCAAGCGAAGACTCGTTTGTGTTAGTGTCGCAAAAGGCCGTGCATATCGGTACGAATTACAAATGTAAGTAGCAGCCAGTGTCATCTTTTGGTACCTCTATTGATTAATACAACTTTACAAACGATATAATTATCACATTATGATGACTTTATTTCATGCAAGTGCGGTTGAAAAAAAATTTGAAATTTTATATATCCAGTTATTGGCATTTAATATGAACAATAAAGCTGTTCTTTGGATATTTGATGTGGCAGAATCTCGACAAATATCGGCTGAAGCCAGCAGCTTAGCTATTCTTAGCAAAAACTTACCACGTTCATGGTAAATATCATTCAATTCACTGTTTATCTACTGCCTACCCTGATTAAAAACTACTGGCATGAGGTGTGCAGGGGGGTTCCGTGATAAGACAAGGGAGTCAGTCGGGACTTCGAGGGTGTATGTGTTACCTTGGTACTATCGTACTGGTCCCACGGGGATCGAAAACCGCCGGAAAACGCCAATTCAAGATGAAATACAGTTAGCTCTCCGTAAAACGCTATAAAATTGGACGGAGATATTGGTGTTTGCACCGTACGGCTTATTTAGCACGAGCAGCCGGACAGATGATACATTCGCAAGGTGAATTGCTGAAATAAATTTAGAACGGCCCCGCAAACTGATACTTTTATGGAAAACGTAGTTCACGTAATATATTTAATGTTTTTGTGTTTAATTCGTACAACTCCCATTATTCTTTTTGTTAAATATGATGTAAATCAAATTTAATAATGTTATTATTAAGTTCTGCAAGTATTTTTAGTTTTTATTATTATGACAGCTGTTTCAGCGTTAAAGGCCATTTTAAAACTGAGGTTAATCCACACTGTGACGACTTATTTTTATGATTTTGTTTACTCCCCACTCATTCATTTTTTTTATGTGACACCTGCCAAGTCCCAACATCCTTCTTGTTTGTAATAATATAATAATAATTGAATGATTTGTATAGCGCCGTTTTTGTAAAAAATCAACCATGGTACACCATATCATTACTAGATTGTGTAATATTGTGAGAAAGGTTACGGATAACGAAAGGGACAGTACCTACAATCTACATCGTAATAGCCATTGAAAGGTAAACTCGTCTAATGGCAGTTGTGCATTGAAAAGACACGAAGACATCGGGTTATTTGTTCCAAGAAAGTTGCCTAGCTGTGTATGCTTTTATTCAACTTGGACAAGACGTTATGGAAGGAATGCATACAATTAATCAAGTTACTGTGATCTTTGTGGCTTTTAAGATACATTCTCCTGTTGGCGCTTAGCCTTGTACTGTACACAGTATACGAGTATACACATCACACTCGGTTGCACCGAAAAGCTATGTGAAATATTGCAACGCTTTTTTGTACATCAACCGGTTTCAACAACAGGAAAAAAAACTATTATTCGTTTTATAAAAACTGCTCACTTGAAATCGATCCGTCAAAATGTTGTAATGTTTAATAAATGCGTAAATTTTTTGAGCGAATTTTTCGGTTGGTAAAACCAAAAAACGTGCAAACGCGTGACTTGCATTAGAAAATAAGGGATAAGTCTCAGCGACCGCATTATACCAGTTGTAAGGCAATGGGCCCGCGCGCCCAAGGAAAATAGATTGGTCATTCACTTTCGATTTAATCCATGACTGAGTTCTGTATAATATCACGATTAGAGTCAATTGAAACCGTCTACCAAATAAATTTAAGGTTCAGGCCTGTACTGTACATCGATCGCCTAGAGCTTTGGAAAACTACATTTTATATTATTATTTGTATTATAGTATAGATATACTGATATTAGAGGTATTTCGGTATTATGTTATTCAGACGCCCACTCACTAGTCTTACTCCGGGCATCTAGCTGGATGAATTGCGAAAATACACTGAATAGCTGCTATCGATTTTACTAGACTTTCTTGTACTGTCCCGATTGTTGCAGAAGTTACCGTTGAGTGTTACCCAGACCCCGAGTGTTCAAAATCAAACGAAAACATATTTAGGAAGCGGTCTAATAACCACACTTTGTATCCACTTTTATTTTTGTATAAATACGTCGACTAGTTTCAATTCGACTGAATCATCTTCAGGACTTCAAATATACTAATTAAATACAGGAGTGTGCATAGAGAGGTAAAAATGGAGAAAAGAGAGATACAATATTTAGAGGGAGACAACAATATAACAATAGAAACATACAATACAATATACATAATTATATAGACGATGGGAAAACCACGAAAGACAAAGAAGCTAACACAACATCAAGCGAAAATATGTCAAGTTAATTTTTTTTTGATTATTTAGCAGATGACTATTAAGTTTTACCGGTTTTTTTTTTATTTATTTCCAGGGCTTTTAAGTGTTTTAGCCGTGAACCTATTCCATTTTTAAAATAAAGCTGCTAGATTAAAGTGAACGCAGATAACTCTGGCTGAACGTCCCATCTACGGGGCGTACTGCATATTGCAGCGATTTTGGATACCACCATCTCCCATTCGCATTCATTGGAGTATTAAAAAAGACTCTGGGTCTTTTCGAAGCATTTATTTAAAATTAAATTAAATAACTCATATATAATCAAGAAGCTTGTAAAGTCTGAATGTGTTGTTAGATATTCTCCTCACAAACGCGTATAGAAAAGCAAAGCAATGTATTTTGGAAACTGATAAACATTTATGCGAAAGTTATCTTGTATCATTCATCCTGTTTACGGAAAATTCTGCCCCAAAAAGCAAATTAATATCAGCTGAATCCGCACGCTAGCATAAACTTATAAGTTGGGTTGGTTTGATAAATGGTCCACCTTTTCCAGACGCTGCCAAAACAATCCCAAAGGAAATGGAAAGACGCCTAAGAAATTATTAATATCAAACAATATTCATATAGCAGCAGCACCGCGTAAACTGGAGTGAAATCCTCGATCCGAATCAAATATTTACACTGTAAGTGAAATGAAAAGATTCTGATAAAATAAAGAATGAACGGGGGTTGGGTTATCGGCACAGCAGAGATAATGCTTTCAACAAATTGAATGGCTGAACTAGGATCATCCGATAAAAACAATACTGGGCTAAAAGAGATATATTTTTATTTCCGATGGCGCTGTGAACATTAGTAATAGGTCGTGTAATACAATGAGAGAAAAACAAACTAAAGTAGAAGCCATAATAATAATAACCCCAGTTGGTGCAGCGTGGGTCTTTGATATTATGAAGTTTAAATACGTGAAGGTCATCAAACAAATAAAATGAACAGATTTCTAATAATCTTCCAGCGAGGGTCAAGGTGTTTTGAACAATAGCCCGGTGCGGACTACATATTACTATAGCCACTTGGTAGAGCATCACACGAATTCTTTATTTTACTAGCAAACATTCCTTATAAGGACATGGATACTATTGAAGTGGGAACATTCTTTAGGTTTGTTCTCGGAGAAGCTCGCAGTTCAGAGATAATTCATCTTCATCTCGTTGGGGCTATCATCGTATGATGCGATGACACAATGTTTTCGATATATTAATTGTTTTTGTGTTTAATTCGTAGAACACTATTTAATTTTTTTTTAAATTTAATGTAAATCAAATTTAATAATGTTATTATTAAGTTCTGCAAGTATTTTTAGTTGTTATTGTTGTGACAGCTGTTTCGGCGTTTAATGCCATTTAGTTTTAGTTTGAAAATGGCCTTAAACGCCGAAACAGCTGTCACAATAATAACAATTTAAAATACTTGCAGAACTTAATAATAACATTATTAAATTTGATTTACATTAAATTAAAAAAAAAAACAATGTTTTCGAGTTAAAGAAGGGGAAAAAGGGATAATAATAATAATAATAATAAGAGTTAATTTCTATAGCGCAGTTTTGTGAAGGTTCACCTCAAGTGCGCTTTACACTAACTAACCTAACCTAATTGTAAAATAACAGATATACTACATAGTATATCTGTTATTATAATATATATACAATATGCAAATTAATACTATGACATACAATATTCATGAGCAGGTATTATAAAATAACAATTTAGAAACTAAGGGTGTAAATAATCAAATATGTAGTAGGTACAAATAACAAGAGAAAATTATATGACATTATATACATGGTTTTTCACTGAATACTAATGGAATTAAATAACAAGGAGAGAAAACCGCAACTAAATAAGCTATGGAGGATTGAAAGAAAAAGAAAAAGAAAAAGAAAAAGAAAAAGAAAAAGAAAAAGAAAAAGAAAAAGAAAGATGGTACCAGAAGATGGTACCAGAACAACAAGCACACGTAACAATTACGTATTCGTTTATTTTATATATTTGAAACACAAATTACTAAACAATAAAATGTAAGAAAGCTTTGACTCTCCAACTAGGAACAAATCCCGTTTTAGGACAGTCAAATTGACAAGTTTAGTTCATATTAAGTGCCATTATACAAAAATATAATGGAAAAAAGTAAGTATGGTAATATAATATATCCAGAAAAAAAGTATAATAATTAAATATAAAGAGATGTGAATACCAGAAAAAAAAATTATTAACGTACTTATGAAGATATGAGAAAAACAAATATTATAGAGTAAACAATTATGTATGCTCGAATGTGTTTAATAGGTACTGGTTGGTGCCATGAGGAAAATAAATGCGTTTAAAATTAAGTACAAAAAAATACGAATTATTGAATGTTACGTGTCACTCCGCTTTATGAGCCGACGACAAAAATTATGGATGCAGCCCGAAGAGGGCGCAGCAAATAGTTAATAACGTATTATATATATTTTATTCAGTAAGTACAAAAAGTAACTTTAGTAAATTGTTTATAACCGAGTACAAAAAGTACAAATGTTTGTCCTTTTTCCTTTCCTTGATTATTATCAGATATCAGATTTTTGATCGGTCTAAACTTACCTACCACAAGGTTGATACGATTTAAGAATGTCGAAATATTATAATCCTTGAGTGAGTAACTGTCTCGCAACATTACTTTTAGGAATTCTACAAAAAATAAAGATAATGGGAAATAAAGCGATAAGAACCGTTATCGAAATTTTGCGCATTATAGCCAACGGCACGAGCGGTCACTTTGCAGGCGGTCGAATCAAAACACGTACGAGCAGCCAGCCCTCAACGGAGACGTGAAGAAATTTGAAGTCCGTTGACAATACCAGAACACCGGTGGAGATATGTTTTTTGTGAAGCAATCCAGTCAGTCATAAAAAAGGTCAGAAACCTGTCTGGCTGTTGCGGAAGGAGTCGGCCTGACCTCGATACACGGTCAATTATGGATGCAAATCACCGAACCAACCAAACAAACCTACCAGCCAACCAACTGACTCACGCCTAATCTGGCGCATTAGTAATGTGCAACAGAAGGAAATGCTGCTTTTACGAAATACAGACAAAATTAATACCCAACAATGTGCCTTGCAAAATTAACGACATTTCTGTATAATTTCGGAGATTCGGTAAACAAGGGTTCAGAAGAACTTCACTGCAAAAATGTGAGATCCTTTGCATGGGATTTAGGATTATATGCACTGTTAACATAGCAAATGACCAGATATCATTATTTGGAAGGTTTTAAACAGATTTCATTGAACATCTGTGGCATGAGATATTCGAGATGATAGGACAACACAACTATAAAAAAAAAACTTCTGAAAAAGAGTGAGTCGTGCTCATTAACAATTAAAAACTTTCTAATATTTTATTATCTTTTCTCTCTTTTTTGTAATATATCTGTCGCACTCTATTGCTTACTCTACTTATATATTATAAATATATACAACAATAATAATAATAATTGGATTACTTGTATAGCGCTGTTTTTGTGAAAAATCACCTCAAGGAAGCAACAACTATGAATTATTATTTTCCTTATTACCCTGACGAAAATTGATCAAAGCGAAACCGGTTGGCGTAAAAATACAATAAATTCGTGGTATATAACAAAGTGTTTGTTTTATTTAATTTAAGTATATATATACTTATACTCCTATATATGTATTTGGGAAGCATGTTTACAAGAGATGGAAAGACTAATGAATATTAAAAGATGGGTGAATGCAGGAAACTCCGATAATGCAGGGCTGAAAGCGGTTGGCGTTAACATTTTTTTTAACCCAAGTCGTGACGCTAGCAGTCCAAAATGGAGTGCTGATACCAACCCTGACGTATGGCAATGAAGCATGGAACTGGCAGAGGAAGGATTATAGGAGACTGAATGTTGTAGGCTTGAGATTTCTGAGGCGTGTGTGGAGTAAATGCCATTCTAGGTTTTCGGTAGTTCAACTTATTTATTTATTTGCCTAAATGGTGTATTGGGGTCTTAGAAATGTAATAATTTTTAGAACGTCGAAAACGTTTCCACATGTCAAAAAATGCTTATAAACAACATCAAGAAAATCCGTCATATAAGATATAAAACAATGCTGTTGTCGTGAGGTTGACTAGTGTTTAAATGGCTTTTATTTAAAGTTCACGTGCAATGTAAGCTCAGGGTCAAACTAAATTAGTGTAATGAATATTACACTAAGTGACAATAATGTATCTATTTAGTCACGATGACTTCATCTCAGTTAGTAAGACGTCGTAAGGCGAATCTTCTTCTAATGACATTAAATTATACACAGGCAAGCAATGAGACAAGAATTCATTCATTGATTTGCGTTTAATTTGTAGAAAACCATTCATTTTTTTTAAATTTAATGTAAATCAAATTTAATAATGTTATCATTAAGTTCTGGGAGTATTTTTAGTTTTATTATTGTGACAGCTGTTTCGGCGTTCAGGGCCATTCGCAAACTGTGGTTAATCTACATTATGACGACTAATTTATACGAATTTATTTACTCCTACCCCCATTCAAATTAGGACGGGTTCTTAAAAATAATGAATTATTAACGGTAAAACCGATTCGATTAGGAAATAATTAAAATTCTCTATTCTGTGAGGTTTTTACATTTATAATGTGTTTCCCCGTATTTAAATGATAATGTTTTTTAATGGATTTATTTAAATGAGGTATATTGTTTTGATAATATGAACATACTGAGAAGCGGTTAATATATAATTTTCCTTGCTTTATTAATTAATGTTATATTAGGATCATTCGTTAGTTTATTAATTTCTAATTGTTCAATTAAATTTAATCTAAGATCTTTGCTTTCTTTATGTAAGACTTTGGGCTTGTCATTGTTAAGCGGGACGTAGTTATTCACTAAGAGATGATCTGCGAATTTTGAAGAAGTGCTTTTATTATTATAACATCGTATACGTTCTTTGAATCTAGTTGTGAAAGCCCTTTCCGTCTGCCCGATATAGGTAAATTATTAAAATTGATTTAAATTAAATAAATAAAAAAATCGTTTTGAAAAGTTAAATTAATTATTATAATTATAAAGTGCAAAAATCAAGTAATAATATTGGAATTGTGCAAACGGGGTGGTAGGTACAAGACACTCGAAAGTGCTTAGAAAATCGTGAGCTTTTGTGCAATTTAGACAATTCCGAAAATCGAACGCCGCAAACTGCAAACATGGCAACATTAAACGCTTTTCAGTTTCGTGTTGAAATAATAATTATTAGTCGCCATAGCTCGGTGCACAGCCCGGCGGCATTTTGCAAACGATCCGAGCAAACAAACAAACGATGCCAAACATTTACGAGCATATGAGCGGATTATACGTCGCTAATTAAACAGATTTGTGTAGCGTGCTTCTATGGCACACATGTTGGCTGCAAGCTACGGGTCGGAAACCTTTTGATTTTTTTTCAAGAGCTGAACACCACACTAGAATTCTTATCAAAAAAGGGGCATGAAATGTTAAATCGGGCGATAAATAATCAGTAAATAAAAATTCAAGGTTTTGTATCAACTCGAAAGAAAAGTGAAGTAAAAGACCAAGCGTTGCAGATTACAAGTTACAACACACCTGTATTAAGTAGGTAAATGACAAAAGTAACGGATTTTGAGACCGTATCGAAGTGGAACTGTGGACAATCTCTATTATTATATAAAGAAGAATGTCCCGGGTGGACGGTGTTTGTTTGTTTAGTATACAAATTTATAGTTTTATTCCGAGCTTAATAAAATTATGCACACTCGACTTTAAAAATAAAAGGAAGGTCACTGTTTACATGAGATATCAAAAAACCATCTCCATCCCCATATCCCACCCCTTCCAGCAGAATGTTGGTACTTCTTGATGAAATTTCGCAGACTTGACGTTCAAAATAAGAGGAAAACTACTGGGTAGGGGTTGGGATGGGGTTAAGGAAGGAGGTAGGGGTAGGGTAGGAGTAACATACCACAACCTCAATACTTTCGTCCAAACCATTCATAACTCAATGCCGCGGGCAACGTCGCGTACTCCAAATAGTATATAATAAAACCATTTTAACAAAGATTCAAAGAAATGTGGAAAAATAATGATCAGGTCGGTTAAATACGAAATAAAAAGTTATTGATAAATTCATTCAAATTAATTATTGAGATTTCCGGTAAGCTTAACACTAAGAAAATACATTTTATTTTCGCTAAAGATTAAGCGGATAATGACTCGGCTTCTCCATTGTTAAGCAAAATCATCAATAATGATGAAGGTGTTAATTAAATCAACGTGAGAGAAACGAACGATAAACACGTTGTGATACACGATCCAATTGTATTCTCAATCGTTATGATACTTGTTCAGAAAAGCGTTGTTAATTAACAAAGAAAAACAGAATTGCAACTGTGACGTATTGAAGAGAACAACGTATGAAGCAGTGATGGGCAAATGACGCTAAGATTACCCCGGACTCCATATGGAGAGATAACGGAGTCCCTATCATTACGAGCCTGTTCATACTACGCGCAATATAGAAATGCAGTTCTGTTAAAGCCTACCCATAAAGATATTACTGGGTGACATTTAGTGTCGCATTTGTAGCAATGAAATGGCAACAAGGATTCGAAACAACTAACCACAGCTGATAGAGCAGATTGCAAAACGTATGTTAGACTAAAAAAATGCACACAGAATTCAGTTATTTAAAAAGTCATCCCTTACCATAAAATCTCCCACATATAATATCAGATGGACGATCCACCAAGCTTTCCTTTACAGCGCGGGCATAAAGGCTTTGTAACGAGTTGCCCTCTGATATACAAAAACCCTTTCAGACGTCACCTTCAAAGCAAAAACTAAAAGGGCACAGTTCGCTTTAACCCTGCATCGACTAGATTCCTTTCCCTAAACCGCCTAAAGACCTGCCAACATTTTATTTTTAAAACATTAACGCTGTGCTGAAAAAAAACATAATTTACAAATTAGTGTCAGAAGTCGGAATAATAGAAGAGAATGTATGAGACGATGTATGAATGTGAATGAAGCAAGAAGTGTATGCCAAGATCGAGTTGTTTAGCGGTCCGTCCTCTGCCTACCCCTGCGGGGAAAAGGCGTGATGGTTAGTTAGTTTTTTAGTTACAATTAGTAGCACTTAAATCCGGGTCGGTTGGAAGAAACTCCCCCAGGCATACCTTATTAATTAAAGGCACAGATTATACTAATTCGATATTAAATCGAGCTATCAAGACAAGAAAGAGTTCATTTTGTATGCAAGAACATGATCAAACCACTGAATTAGATGGGGTCATCCGCCTGGGGATAGTTGTAAAACAATTATTAATAAATGAATAAAAAAATACTATTTACTTGCCTTATTTATTTATTTTTAATTTTTTTCATTTATTTATTTATTTTTTATATATTTTTTTGTACATTTATTTTAATATTTTTTTTATTAATATTAATATCAAAATAAATTCAAGAGGAAGCTATTTTTAAAAAAAAATCCATATTTTTGATTAATTGCTTACCTACTTTAATCAATTTTTGTTTATGTTTGTCTATTCTTACATTATTGTGTTCTATGTTTATCATTTGTCTATACTTGACATAATTATTTTTTAGCATTTTATATATTCCTGATGAAGAAACCATCGCATTCGAAACATGTAGATTGTAGATATATGTGTATATTAATAAAGTGGTAAATAAAAATAAATTTTAATTAATGTATTAATTATGACACCACAAAGTAAATGTCATCTTTTGAAGAAATTATAATAAAATTAATCTTTACATAACAAACAAAGAACAGATGATTAGATTGTATTTGCAGATGCGCATCAGACACACTGAAAGCTACTCATCAAAGTGATAATAATTCATTTCGTGAATGAGCACAGAATAAATTTAATTTGTAAGCAAAATCGCTACCTAGTTGACTATGATGCGTTAAATAAAACTTTTTTAATTGTGTCAAACATAATAATGAGTTAAATGTTTGTGTGGCCAATTAAAGCGGTAAAATGTTTGACAGGCGGTTAGATACTGTGCTATTGGGTTGAGATAAAAACGTCCTTTTGGATTTGAAAGAATAAAACATCATGTGTGGTGGAACAACATCAATTATTTAAAAAAAACACAGGTTTGGTTTACACCATTATAATACAGTAGCTGAAGTGCACCATTTTTTTTGGAATAAAGTTATGAAATTGCGAATTCTTGCTTGTCATTTTGGTGCCATAATGGAAACATTAATGAAACAAAGATACATTTATTTTTAAATTTTATTTCATTACAAAACATTTATTATTTCAAAATATATCTAAATAATAAAGTTCTTAAGTAGGTAACCTACCTGTGTTTTCCATTTACAAAATATTCTACCAGAACAAACTTTTCCTTTTGAATATGTAATATAAGACTAACGAGGGTGGTATATCTATGGCGGGTTCAATGTTTTTCATACTAATTTTAAAACGTTATAACAACAGTTTTACATATTGGATTTCATTCAAATTACTCTCTAAACCTTCCCGGCACTAATAAGAACAAACTGCAATTTTCAGCGAAACCGGTAGAGTCATTTTCGAGAAAATCTAGGACAGACAGACAAATATTCATTTTTATACAAAATGAAGAAGATTGTATGTAACTTAATAAATAGCGATATAATATCAAGTAACCGTGATTTGTTTTTTTTTAAAACATAAAAATTGCTTAAAGAGCAGCATTCTTTACGGCGATAGTAAGAATTAAAAGAAATCCCAATGACTGCACCTAACAGTAATTAAAACACACAGTTTATTACGGTTTTGATTGGCACAACGATCAGTTAATAAATTTATGTAGCATCACTAATCTGAAAGTTTTTTTAACACAAAAAACTATTCACCGAGTGAGTCAGATGAATCTCGTTTTCTGTACTCGCTGCTCACGGTACAATTAATTAATTATGCATTCAGAAGGAATTTAAATAAACTCCATCTGACAGGAGATATAATGTTAAGTAAGATGTAAGATTTCTCTATTAGTGAGAACGGTCGACTTGGGGTAGCCAAAGTAAACGTTATTATTTACATCGGGGTTTCCCGAGAGTCGAACTGCGGAATTTTTCAGCAGTTTCGCGAGAATGGCTGTCGCCCGTTCGTTCAGTGATGGGTCTAGCCTGACCCATTGTTTGCAAAATAATTTATTACGCCATAGACATATCGTTGAGACTAATTCCCGTTAATATAATCACTGCCCACAATTCGAGGTAAAAATTAATTTAATCGAACAAGGTATAAATGAAATATTAGTATTATTGTGTTAAAGAATGCGATGTAAGTAAGTATGCGATGAGTAAGATTAAAAAGGGACGCTTAGATTGATTAGGCATGTAGAGCGAATAAACGAAGAAAGGAGTGTAAGGAGACTATATGACGCGAATGTGAAAGAAATAAGGCGGGGACGCCCGAGAAAGACATGGCACGATCAAGTGAATTAAATACTTGAGTCGGGCCATGTCAGAAGTCGGAATAATAGAAGAGAATGTATGAATGTGAATGAAGCAAGAAGTGTATGCCAAGATCGAGTTGTTTGGCGATCCGTCCACTCTGCCTACCTCTGCGGGGAAACGGCGTGATGGTTAGTTAGTTAAGAATGCGACAAATTGCGAACGATCGCCTTTGAATTTGAACAACGCTAACGGTCGAAACAGTGTATTTATTCCCGCTCTATAGCAACCGTTCCATTCTTGTCTCTCGCTATCCCATGCAAGTAGAATCCAATAAACAATCAGATGTTGTCAAACATTCGCGAGTATTTTCTAGTATTGCCCATCATTTTACAATTTTGTTTTTGAAAACTAGATTTTCCCGTGCATGTAAGATAATGATCTGTAAGTCATAAACACGGGATTGCATTTCATGTTATATATTTGTTTGAATTTGCAATAAGACCGTTATTCGTTCGCTACATCTACCCGTTATAAACAAAATACTACATTAAATAATAGTTTTATTTCTGCGTTATCGGTCCGCAAAATATTTCTCCTATTTTCACAGGTCCGCAGGAGTAAAAAGGTTGGGAAAAGCTGATTTAAATTATCTCTAAGACAAAGTATAGTAAATATTCCATCTAACACAGAAATGTTACGCAATAATGAGCCTTAAAGTTGCTTTCTCTAGAGCACATTATTGGATGACATTGCTGTCAGACGGAACCTTGCTATTTCAAGGGGTCGAATTGTATCTCAATATGCTTTTCAAAGCTAATTTCTTACTGAAAAAAAATGATAAAAACAAAACAAACCGATATGGAATATTTTGATAAATGAATAGTTCAAAACTTAGATTGAGATGACGTTGTGGGCTGAAAATCGTTGCAATGACAGAAATTCCAGACAGAAAATTCTGTGAAAATTTTATAACGCCAGAGCTCATTATTCGGGATTGCCGCGACAAACAGATTTTCCGGTATATAGTTAAGTTTGTCTGCAGCTCTAAGAAGTGATAACTTAGAACTAAGAATCACGACCATAATTCCGATCTCGTGTCCCGATCCTATCTTCCTCTTCCTCTTTCTTACCCCCCCCCCTTCCTTCTTATTTCGTTTTTTTCTAATAAAACATCTGTACTTAACCACTGTTAGCACAAGAAACTTTGTTGGCTTATCGTTTGTTAAACTTTGTATATAAATTTGTATTAAAAGCTGTTTGTTTCTTACAAATAAATAAATAAATAATGATCGTGATCACAATCGGGATGAGTCATTGCCAATCCATGCTAATATTATGCAATTTCAGCATGCCGTTTATTTATATCTATGCAGAAATTGCACAGCGAGTGCCATATCACAGCGAAGGTGGTCGGCGCTGAGTACAACAGGTGCAGGCAATGGACGGAATAATAAGTGCAACCCGAGAGATATGACCCAGGAAATGATACGACGCTGATCCCTTGATCAATATTGAAGAGACTGAAAGAGAGTGAAACTGAAAGAGTACTACGGGGAAACAGGGTGAAGATCGGGAGTTTTTTTTTAGAGTTTTGAAGGCCGAACCGGTGCAACTGATTAGGATTAGACATTCGATTACAGATTGATTATCTGTTTTATAATAATATTGTAACAATATTATTATAAAATAATATAATGTGTATTAGCATATAACACTGTAATATTATAACAATATTATTATAAAATAATATAATGTGTATTAGAATATAACACTGTAATATTGTAACAATATTATTATAAAATAATATAATGTGTATTAGCATATAACACTGTAATATTATAACAATATTATTATAAAATAATATAATGTGTATTAGAATATAACACTGTAATATTGTAACAATATTATTATGAAACAATATAATGTATTAGTAGCATATACTGTAATATTATAACAATATTATTATGAAACAATATGATGTGTATTATCTATTTTTATGTAAAATATTATTATGGAAACAATATAATGTGTATTAGCATATAACACTGTAATATTATTATGAAACAATATAATGTGTATTAGCATATAACACTGTAATATTGTAACAATATTATTATGAAACAATATAATGTGTACTAGCATATAACACTGTAATATTATAAAAATATTATTATGAAACAATATGATGTGTATTAGCATATAACACTGTAATATTATAACAATATTATTATGAAACAATATAATGTGTATTAGCATATAACACTGTATTATTGTAAAAATATTATTATGAAACAATATAATGTGTATTAGCATATAACACTGTAATATTGTAACAATATTATTATGAAACAATATAATGTGTATTAGCATATAACACTGTAATATTGTAACAATATTATTATGAAACAATATAATGTGTATTAGCATATAACACTGTAATATTATAACAATATTATTATGAAACAATATAATGTGTATTAGCATATAACACTGTAATATTATAACAATATTATTATGAAACAATATAATGTGTATTAGCATATAACACTGTAATATTATAACAATATTATTATGAAACAATATGATGTGTATTAGCATATAACACTGTAATATTGTAACAATATTATTATGAAACAAAATAATGTGTATTAGCATATAACACTGTAATATTATAACAATATTATGAAACAATATGATGTGTTAATTGTGCCAGTCTGACGATGCCCGTGATACGCTGAAACTGGTCCGGTCGAAAACAAGCAACTCAAGTCTATCGCAAAATATCTAAATTAATACATGATCCATACAATTCAAAGCGAATAATGTCATTAGATACACCATAAACTTGTTCCAAGACTCCAGCACAAGGTAATACTTTCTCAGATGTAGTATGGATATACCTGCCATATAAGTATGTTTTTCTGTATCTGTTTGTATATAATTAGATAGAGAATATGAAGTAATATTTGTTCAGCGCCCTTGAGGTGATTTCTCACAAAACCGGCACTATACAAATTATCCAATTATTGAATGTTCAACTGCACGGAATGTAAATACAAAAAGACTATAATGGCATACATCCTCAATAATTACTGACAAGATACGTGTCTAGAGCATACGTTTGAATGATAACGTGAGTGTGTTTTGTATATTATCGATATCCGAGTTTTGACAATAAATATGAAGATATACGAGTACATCGCATTGCAATTTTAAAAAAAACATAACACTCCTCGTATTACTAGAAATACTAACAAAGATTTACTCCAAATTCCTGTAACTCATACTACTTTTGGGCAATGTAATTTTAGGTACTTTGTAATAAGAATTTTCAATATTCTTCCAGCTAGCATAAAAAAATCGGATTGACAAAAAAAAATTCAAACACAATGTAAAAAATTGGATTAAAAGTAATGATAGAGCATTTAGCGGTGCTCTCCCCCAAATTCGAAGTTATTGATTTAACCATTTACGGAGCATATCTTAACATAAGTGTATATTCATAGGTATTATAAAATAATACGCAAAATGACTTCCTCAACACAAGCTAGCTTACTGAGCCGGGTTATGTGAAACTTCAACTTATAACTATGCATTTCTGTTCTTTACATACTCGTATTTGTACAGCGTTACTGAGCCGGGTTATGTGAAACTTCAACTTATAACTATGCATTTCTGTTCTTTACATACTCGTATTTGTACAGCGCCCTTGAGGTGATTTTTCACAAAAACGGCGCTATACAAGTCATCCAACTATTATTATTATTACTGTTATCCTATTTTCCTTTTTATACATCTACTTTATAAACCACTATACACTTACATTATTTTATTATAAAAAATATTTTAGTTATAGATAAACTTAATAACAATAACGATAAGATTATTATTATTACTATTTGGTTGTTCTTGGACAATAAAGAGTTTTGAATTTGATAAGGCAAGCGTGCCCGTTTGACACGAGGTCGTATCAGACTCGAAGTGGTGGAGACTCACATAGCCATACGTGTCCCCTGGGCCCCGTGTGAAGTAGCTGCACGCTGAAGTCCAGTCCGGCCAGATCCTGCCTCAGCTGCAGATCGTCCATCCCCAGCACTCTCCCGGGCAGCAGGAAGAGGTGGTCCGCCCCGTCAGCGGGCCCCGCGCGCCCTCGGGCTGCTAGCATGCTCACCACCGTAGGGATCAACGCTACACCGCTAATTGTACAGTTCCAGTCGAAAATCCTTTGACACAGTCCACGAAACTGAATACAATTGGCATATGTCCAAATGTTCCTAAAGAAAGTTAGTCTCTGGCACAGTCGGTAACTTCAGAATTATAACTTGTCCATATTATTCAATCTAATCAACCCATGTTTCGATACATCAACACATCACAGCTGGTTTTCGGACAGATTGATCTTAGATGAGTCACCGTACAGGATTGTCACGTTCCAATCAGGCTACACAAACTGGAGCACGTGGCGGAACAGCCGGTCACCGAATCATCTCAGCTGGACTCTGTCAATTTGCCAGTAATCCGAGACAAAGTGCGATCAGTTCTTCGATTAGTAGCGTTCAAAAATAAACTGGAAAGTTCGACGCTGTCGGCTGTCAAACAACAATGCTCTGAACGTGCAGTTGAAATGCTTTCATTCGGTCTGTTATCACTCCTGCAAGATCTGTCACAATTCCGCTGTCAAACTAAATAACAAAAAAACGTTGCATAACACACAAGTCGTTCGCTTTAACTGGGTTATAGTTGGCTGTAACGAATTCAGAAGTTATTTTTTGCTTTTTACCGAAGTATGCAAATGTTGCAAGAGACGGTGGTGGGAGCCGGCCCGAGTGTCTCCTTCAACTAGATAATGGAGGAAGTGCCGCTTCGCCCACAAGTGACAAATGCATCCGAACCACGGCGCACTATTGAACACAGCTGCACTCGTTACGTCACCTCGGAAGAACTCGTTAAGTTCACACTGTTGCGACTGTTATTCAAAGTATTCCAACGCACTGATATTAAAAATATGTCAGCTTAATTAACGTTGTTGTAACTTGGGTAGAAATGATGTACCGAATGTACTTAGAGCATTTGGGTAAGATTCTAGGGATGCTTCCTTCGCAAAACCTGACTCAATCGGCGTTTTGTTTTCACCGCGCTTTTCGAATAACGTAAATAGTATTCCCGGACGGGCGACAAGGCTCTACTAAACGAGCTATCGCGGCGAACGCGGCCGGCCGACTGTCGGCAGGCGGCGCGGCGGTGGGCGGCGCGGGAGGGCGGAGAGGGAGGGCGGAGCAGCCTTCTCTCCCCGCCCCGCCCCCCTGCTCGCGGAGCCTGCCTGAAAAACCTATCCTATGAAAATATGACGTGGAACTGGAAACTAAAAGCGAACAATTTTCATATTTGGAAATGGTTGAAGTTTGGAACTTTTATGAAGTGAAGAGCGGAACGTCAGCCGCTGCGATAAATACCATCCACTAGTCCGTTACGTAGTTAGATATCCATCAATAGGTATTAATTGTTTTTTGGTTTAATTCGTAGAACTACATTTATTTATTATTATTTTTTTTAATATAATGTAAATCAATTTTACTTATGTTATTATTAAGTGCGGCAGTTTGAAAATGGCATTAAACGCCGAAACAGCTGTCACAATAATAAAATAAAAAACTAAAAATACTTGCAGATCTTAATAACATTATTAAATTTGATTTACAATAAATTTAAAAAAAAATCAATAGGTATACCTACGGATATTTTCCCATTTCAAAAGTAGAAAATCTGTCTGTCTCGGTCAGGTCTGGCGTTATGAAATTTTTACAGCACTCTCTGACTGAAATATCTAGGTCAGCTTAACTATTTTAAACTAGCAATATTATTCCTATCGTAGGGTATGGTATGAAGCATTGAAAAATACATTAACTAGGTATATAAAAACAAGACCAGACGTATTCATATATTTATCAATAATTCCTGGCGAAACCAGGTAGTAAGTTTAGTAATAAATGAAGTAAGATAAAATAAGAATGTACGTATATACAATATCCTTCCCGGTAGCCTGAAAACGGAGAATGGAATAAACAGAAGAAACAAAACTGTTTAATCTCCAAGTGAGGTTGTTTCATTATTACGGCGGAATGTACCTACTCGTGTATTGTCCTCTACGCCAGGAGTTCAACTGTCTCGTGGAGTACATTTTTCAATGGTAAATTAATTCACTCCAATGGAAGACGTTAACAATAGAAAACTTTACAATATACGTTTATTTTAATTTAATATTGTATTTTAAAAAGAAAGTTACGAATAATCTCAAAATATTTTCAAATCTCCTACTACCATCACCCTATACGTAAAATGTTGATTGTGTCGTAAGAATATTAATTAACATTACATATAATATTTGATATAATAGTATAATAAATATAGTATTTACGTAAGGTTCACATTGTTCAATGTATGTATGAATAGTTGTTAAATTAAGCAAGATGGTTAATGGAGTATAATAAGTAACTGGAGATACGGGCGATGTCAGATAGATGGATAAAACCGACCACCGCGAGTCATCCATGTACTTCATTAGCAACGAACCAATTAATCTGAACCAAAATAAATACTACAAGGGATTAAAGCAAACACCAAACCGAGGGACACATTCTGACTTCTGACAAGTCGTAAACCAATAAAGCTTATCTCCGACGATGCGTCGAACGTGTACTTCAACTGTGATGGAATTTTAATCATGAATAACGACAAGCTACGGCTGATACGACTTCTAATCCAAATTCTATTACACGACCAGACATATTTTCTAAAAACTCACACAGAGTACTTGATACCTCGACAGTGTAACTTAACGACGGAATAAGAAACTTTTCCAAAAGAATTCAATCGTGTCATGATCGCCGCTTCATCAATCATCCAGCACGGTGGAGGAAACTGTTCTACTGTCGCCATCGTGTTACACCTCATAAGTTTAACCAGAAACCAAGCTTAGTGGTTACGTAAGCCCGAGAAATGTGTAGAAAGTTTAACCTGCAAATATAGGTAAAGCGAGGATTTGAAAAACGTTCAGAGAGCTTTAAAGAAAATGCAGACTTATTATGTCCCTCTTCCGTAAGCTCGAAATATAAATCATCAGCTTAATCCCATTAAATTTACGTAAATAATTCGATTGCGCCTCTTCCGATCGTGATTGGCAAAGGTTCGATCAATCTTAGGGAGATGAGCACTACGGAGGATTAAAGGTAGTTAAAACGGGTCATTAATTTCATCGCTCTGCAGTAATAGTTTTGTAACTTAATGAGTGGGCAACCAATCAAACTGCTGCCTGAGAAAATCAATGAAGCTACGATCGGAAAACATACATAGCTATTAGGTCCCACGTATTTGGTACTTTTAATTGTATGAAATAAATAATACAACCCGGACAGAAATCGATTTTTCAGCGTTTTTCCTGCGTTTGACCAAAACTTGATTTGAGAGAATGGAGAGTTTTTTGCTTGATAGCTTTAGTCAAAATGCCTGTGTGTCGCAACAATTTCAGCCGACAAAGAGCAACCTTCATTATTCATTTGAGGTCAAATTTCTAGAGATTTTCTTTATTGCGTTCATTATTACTGCAAACCCTCATGTAAAAACAAAAAATTCAAAATATTATTACTTGAATGGCTTTGTTTAATGACCAACATCCCTTTATGTTTTCTCAATTGCCTCCAATGGGACGCGCTGCTATAATTCCACTTGCTCCGTGCAATTGTCATCACAATAAGGAACTCCAGTGAAAAATATAATGGCTTTAAAAATACATATTCATACAAATCAACAATCGCCGATTCTGTAATATATAACTTTTAATATTTATAAATCGTTATTTAAAGGTGAATAAAAAATCATCTCATCAAAACACCTTGTTATGTTGGTACCATTTCATTTGGAACATATGACGTCACGTGAGAATTCTGTTTTTGGGTTAGTTTGGACATTTTTATTTTTCGATTTTGTTTTGCATTTTAAATATGTATTTTTTTTTGTTTTGGCGAAATTTAAACTTAATTTGGGTGACTTTCAGCTCTATAATTGTTGTTCAATAGAAAAAACTTAATGAAAAAAAAAATTATATTAATTAAAATTAATGAAAAAAATAGAGTATTCATGAGCAAACCAATTATCAATACGGATATTATGATAATGTTAATGCTCAATACTATTATTATTCTTTGAGTTAAAGTTTCTAAAAAGGTACAAAACTTTATTACTTGTATTTAGTTATGGTTTACCATGAATAGAATATAAAATTATGTACGGTAAAGCTCATCCTTGTTTTGACATTTGACATCCTAACCTCAAAACTGATAAAAACCGACCGGCCATAGATTTGGAGCGTTTGGCGGACTAAAATTATTTTAACTATGAAAAGTAACTTTAGAAAAAAAACGAAATATTCTTGTAATTAAGTTTGAACGTCCATTATTGATAAAAAATGGACGTTCTTTATTACAAAATATTGCCTGTAGCAGTGGTGTACTCATCACTTCTTCAACAAGAGAAAGTTCACAAAAACTAAAATGGAAATCTAGCTCAAAAGCTCACAACAAAGGGCGAACAAAAGACGAATGCTTGTGTTGCATACCTTACTTACACTCCGTACGTTGGTTCTGTTTTATTACCCAAAAAAGACAAGCACCAGACGATAAAAAAGTTTTACAACTCTTCAATAATTCAATATTCAGCCTCTATAGGATGTTTGAAAGACACAAAACATTCTTAATTTGATAGCTTTGTAGGCTGTTTTTCTTTGTTACGCCAACGCACTATCGATATACTACCTACCAAAAGTATATCAAATTCAGATTATTTAGAATTATTGTTTCTATGATTGTCGTCCTTGGAGCGGCCGGTGTTATACAAAATTAAAAGTCGCTACGGCCTTCTCTGTGCACAAGCACAAGGCCGATCTGCTCGACTTCTCGCGAGGATACGATCGCATTAGGAATGGCTTCATACTCGTACATACTAACTGGACCTTGAAACTTGTTACAGTAAGGCTTCAAATAAAAATGAAGAGCCCAAAGGCATCAGCGATGTTCCAGCGACCGGTCTGAAGATGTCCGTAACAGGGTGAAACAGTTGGTCTGTTAGGTAAAATTCCAAGGCTTTTGATTGAAATATTATCATGGCATTCCACCACGAATAGAATGTTTCAAAAAGGAAAAAGTAGTTATTCCTCATTGGAGTTTCTGTGGTTAGGTGGCCGAGTAAAGAGGTGTGTATTCGATTGAATAGATTATCAGTGCCCGGTACGTGTTGTACGTAAACTAGACTGCTTGGAAGAAGCACGGAATTCAACAACAATGCGTTCTTGAAAAGTGTAACAATCGAAACGATAAGAGTATTTATTATTGCGAGTACGAGTTGGTACAGAATGGTTGTTCTAGCGATATAAACATAGGATTTACATACAAATGTTGGTAACAGAAACAAAGGATGGTGTTCCAACAATAATCAGGTTTGAAGACAATTTTCGAAACGAGGAAGAAATTATTGATTTTCACACAGATTGTTCAAAGATAAGAAATGTTTTTCTTATTTTGAATGGTACACGTAAATTTAAAAAATACTAATTTTATATTCTCCATAAAACAGTCGCACAATAATATATTACAGATATTAAAATACATTACAATAAATAAGAAATGGAAAAAAAAATTACACAGACAAGTATCAGGAATAATAAATAGTACAAATAAGTAAAAATTTGTATATTAATGATTTAAACAATACTAAATAATTATAATGCGTATTAAACATGTAAGTGGAAGAAGTGAAAGGTTGATAGGAAAGTCATAAAAAGTCATGGGGGTAGTGTATTTTGTGAAATAGTTCAATAGATAGTAGCAAAATGGTCTGTGTGACAAAGTGAAAATACCAATTTGTCAATCGTTGACCAGTTGAGTCACTCTGTTGATTTACCTTTTTCAATATAGGTAGATTACATACAGTTTCAGAGATTAATTAAAAAAATATATTTACCTAAAAATATTTTTCAGCTAGCTTCTAAGTGGTTGAAATCAAACATTCCCGATAAGAACAGGGCCATGCACGGTTTTCCATTTTATAAGTACTAATTAATGTTTACTAACGATAATAAAGGTTTAATTGATGCATGGTTTATTTAAAGTTCTAGTGCGCAAGTGCGGGAAAAACATAACCGACTAACTAACTATCACGCCGTTGCTCAGCAGGGGTAGGCAGAAAGGACGGACCTCCAAACAACTCGAACTTGGCATACACTTCTTGCTTCATTCATATTCGTACATCGTCTCGTGCATTATCTTCTATTATTCCGACTTCGGACATGGCCCGACTCTAGTATTTGATGTATTTGATTCACTCGATCGTGCCATGGCTTCCTCGGACGTCCCGGGCTTCTTCTTCCATTCACATTCGCGTCATATATTCTTCTTGCATTCCTACTTCGTTCATTCGCTCTACATGCCAAACCCTCTAAGCGTCCCTTTCTTAATATTTCTCATTACGCTTACATCAGCCTTGCATTTTTTACGAAGCTCAATATTCTTCACACGATCATGCATGGTTTTACCACACAATCGCCTCAGAGATCTCAGGCGAAACATTATAAATCGATAATGATGAGTAAATTATGCGTCGCATCGTATTCCTTTAAAACCGTATAAATTTAATAAAAAAAAAACATTTTAAAATTCTACACACAAATAGCCTCGGTTTACATATTATACAGGTTAGGAAATTATGCTGGCAAGACAATGGTGCTTTTCCTGGAAACGGAAGTCGCCATTTGCAGCAGCGACAAAAGCGCGGCAAATCCGCTGCCACCTGTCTTTGTCACCGTTTACTTATGCTTATAACAATCAAAACACAAGGTTTGTTAAACCCGAGGATAGATGATAGATAACAATCATATCAGCAAATACACATACTGCCGTCGTAAGTAAAAACACTGTATTTTCCTGTGTTTTTACTTACCACGGCATACCTGTCAAATACGGTAATTGATTATGAGGACCTTAAAACACTGTGCCCAGGAACCAATTCTGGTTCTTTTAAAGGATAATAAATTATCCTTATCCTCAAGCTTAAAGATCTTTTGCCCAACTCCGGTTCAGGTTCTCTCGGATATTTGCATAGTTTTAACAAAAGAAATACTCCATATTATCGTAAGTAATGACTTTACACATGATTACTATTGCGATGTGTTACTATTATATTAAGTCTATCGTCACCGTAACAAAAGTGGACTGCTGTTTTACATTTTGTATTTTTTGTTTAATACTTGCTGATATTTTTATCGTATTTAAATCGATATTATGAAATTGGACTGTAGTATCTCTATAACAAAACTGCCATACTGTTTTCACATTTAAAAGAAAATTCCAACTTGTGTACCTTGATCACAACATGAATGCGCCTATATTGTTGTAATTTTATACTACATGTGTATGATGATTGGTATTTATTGTTGGATTATATAATATTGTTGAACTAAACTCCTGCTGAGAAGCTATTTGCAATGGCTTACTTAGTACAAGTTCCCATTGTATGTAATTAATATTATATAATAAAAAAGAGTTATTTGTCGCATACCAATACTATTAAATTAACCGAATGAACGAAACTGTAAAGTACTTATTTCAAAAGTCCGAAATATCTGATAAAACTGATTTAGATACTAAAAATATAATAAAGTGCACGTGTTAAGTATGGTATGTGTGATGATCATTGAAATGGAATCGGAACCGCGGGTTAAGCAAAATTTCTTATCCTTAAAACGAACCGGAATCGGGCCTATTCACCGGGTAAAGTCATTTCAAGCAAAATTTCTATTCTGAATGGTGGTTTTAACCAGGGCAATACTGAGAGTATCTAACAGTCTGGAATGAAGAAAGTGTTTGTTGGGGAACATATTTTAAAGCAATTTTCGTTATAATATCTGTCTGTATGTTAAGGCTGTCAATGTTAATGTTTCAATTGTAGGAATTTCTCACGATTAAATAATTTGATGTAGACTGTCAGGTTTAACAATAACGCGGAATCTCACGCAAAGTAAAATAATAGCTCACAAGGAAAACAAGATCTGTTGCAATTACCCACCGTCAATTACTCTTATAAATATGATTTTTTTGCGGAATGGTAAAAATCTGTTATTTGAAATTGAAAAGGCCAGTGGAAGAATGCATCTCGAAAGAACACAATTTGTTAGGAAAGGACAAAACTGTTGTATGCTGATTGCTAACAAATATGTTGATATGTACTCGTATATATACATACAGTGGTGAACACAAAGTCATTTCTAACTAACTAACTAACCATCACGCCGTTTCTCCGCAGTGGTAGGCAGAAGACGGACCGCCAAACAACTCGATCTTGGCATACACTTCTTGCTTCATTCACTTTCATACAACGTCTCATACATTCTCTTCTGTTATTCCGACTTCTGACATGGCCCGACTCAAGTATTTGATTCACTTGATCGTGCCACGTCTTCCTTGGACGTCCCCGGCTTCTTCTTCCATTCACATTCGCGTCATATATTCTCCTTACACTCCTTTTTTCGTTCATTCGCTCTACACCATCCGTTCCTTTCTTAATCTTGCTCACTACGCTTACATCAGCCTTGCATTCTTTACGAATCTCAACATTTTTCACACGATCATACATGGTTTTACCACACATTCGTCTCAGAGATCTCATTTCTACAGCATTCAGTCTACTTTCATCCTTCCTCTGCCAGTTCCATGCCTCACTGCCATACATCAGAGTTGGTATCAGCACTCCATTCTGGACTGCTAGCTTCGCTTCTTTGGACAACTTTTTGTTTGCCCCAACCGCGTTCAGTCCTCCGTTAATGGAGTTTCCTGAATTCACCCTTCTTTCAATATCCCTATCAGTCTTTCCATCTCTCGTAAACATATTTCCCAAATACACAAACTCATCTACCTGCTCCAAGTATTCATCATTTACAACTATATTGCACACTGTTTTCGTACTCTCTCTTTCAAATACCATGACTTTAGATTTACTTACATTCATCAGCGCCTTTGAGGTGATTTTCTCACGAAAACGGCGCTATAAAAATAATCCATTTATTATTATTATTATCATTAGCTCATTCTTCATACATACTTCGTTCATCCTAGATACGAGGGACAGTAGATCTTCCATACTGTTAGCAATCAGCACTGCATCATCAGCATACAACAGGCAACATACTTGCAGATTACTCATTTTTGCGCCCAAGCCCACCTCTTTCAATTCTTGCATACAATTATCCATGTATAGATTGAATAACCACGGTGACATTTCGCAGCCTTGCTTAACACCTTTTGTGATGTCAAACCACCCCGTAAAATCACCATTTGCCCTAACACATGCAACGCTTCCCTCGTACAAAGATGCGATTGCCTGTATAAGATTTATATTCACTCCATACTTGGACAACACCTTCCAACATAACAAGTAATTTTTAATTTATTTATTAATAATGACGCCACAAAGTGAATACCAATCTTTTCAAGAAATTATGAAGTCACGGTGTTTGAAAGAGAGAGACACGAAAACGGTGTGCAGTATAGTTGTGAATGACGAATACTCCTCGGAGCAGGTCGATGAGTTTGTATATTTGGGAAGTACGAGGTGTGTTCAACAGAAAAGGTGAATTTTGAATTTTTGCGGGCTGTGTGCATTCGATTATCGATTTTTTTTTGTTATGTTGGTACACATATGTTTATCATATGTTAGCATTATCAGTCATTTTGGATCAGTGGTTTGTTTTTGACAACTGGAAACGTTAGTCACGTTTTAGGGTGTTCTTCAATTTTTTTCTTTTTATTATTTTAGTAAAAAATCGAAAAACATCGATTTTTTGAAGAAATGCTGATAAGGACATAGAAAACAAAGCAAATCTAAAATTTCACTTTAATCGAACTGGTGATGCCCCAGAAAACGGCTATCAAGTTCCGACCAAAACTAGGAAATTCCTCCATAGGATTAACATTTTTTTTCTAAAAAGGATAATTTTTTTTTGAAGAAATGCTGATGAAGACATAGAAAATAAAGCAAATCTAAAATTTCACTTCAATTGAACTGATGATGCCTCAAAAAACGAACCTAAATAAAAAAAATCGAAGAACACCCAAAAACGTGACTAACCTTTCCAGTTGTCAAAAACAAACCACTGATCCAAAATGGCTGATAATGCTAACATATGATAAACATATGTGTACCAACATAACAAAAAAATCTATAATCGAATGTACACAGGGCCTCCATGGTCGAGGGGTAAGGCTATCGCGACTACGAATCCGAAGGTCGCGGGTTCAAATCCCGGCGTGCGCAAGTAAATTTTATCTAATTGATTTGTGTTGTTTCACAATTAATTAATTTAAAAATAATGTATAGTGTATTTGAGCACGTTCCAGATTGGAAGATACTCTCAGGATCGCCCTGGTGAAAGACCACCATTCAGAATTGAAACGTTGCTTGAAATGGCTTTTAGCCGTGTTTGGTGATCAGATCTGAATAGACAGGTATATCTATATCCCCACCCCCACCCCCCCTTCCCCTTCTCCTTCCCCTCCCCAATACCTTCAGCCTCACAACATTCCCCAATTGGGAATGCTAGTCTTACTGGCTCTAGACGGTTGGGAGCAGTTGGGACTGTTTTGCGGTATTCATATAAAAATAAAAAAAACAGCCCGCGAAAATTCAAAATTCACCTTTTCTTTTGAACACACCTGGTATGTTTACGAGAGTTGGAAAGATTAAAAGGGATATTGAAAGAAGGGTGAATGGACGAAACTCCATTAGCGGAGGACTGGAAGCGATTGGCGCATTTGTATCTCTGAGGCGAAAAAGAGGTGTGCTAAAACCATGTATGATAGTGAGAAAAATATTAAGATAAGAACGCAAGCGTGAAGAGTAAGATTAAGAAAGGGGCACTTATATGGCTTGGGCATGTAGAGCGAATGTACGAAGAATGGTGTGTAAGGAGAATGGCACGATCAAGTGAATCAAATACTTGAGTGTTGCCATGTCAGAAGTCAGAATAACAGAAGAGAATGAATGAATGTGAATGAAGAAGTATTTCCCAAGATAGAGTTGTTTGGCGGTCCGTACTCTCTGCCTAACCATTCTGGGAAACGGCATGATGGTTAGTTAGTGAGTTCGGGACAAAACCACCACAGACAAAAATGTTGTGATCAGTAAATCAGATGAAAAAAATGAGGTCATATTTTTTGTTTCCCGCAAACTGATGAGGGTATAAACTCCTCTTTGGGAAAAGCAAACAAGAATAGACAAATTAATGGAACAAGATTTCACACACTCCAATTTTAGAATAATTTAAAAAAATTATCAGGAAAGCATTTGCAATAAACATTTTCACAATTACTCGAGCAAAAAGTGCAGGAATAATAACAAAACCACCTTTAAAACAGTGAATAGTTATTGAAAAAACACGCGTCGACTTGAAGCTTTGTTCTTTGTGAGCTGCAGCAGTAAACGCGAGCTGATTGGCCTAAATTACAACAGCGGCAGACAATTACCAGCTAATTTAGTTAATACTGTACCAAGTAAGGCGTTCTAGATACATTATAAACGCAGTGGATGAGATGTCGGATGCGAGGAAATCGAATGCATCCATACTCTCACCATTCGCAAGCAAAACTAATAATTGCTGAGCTAGCACTCGTCCGAGGTTCAAACGCCTTTGTTTTCATGGCATCGTAAATGCGTGGAAAGTCATCCAAAAAGCCGAACTTTTATACTTAAATTGGCGGCACGCACAGCTCTTATTTTAGTTTCTTCCACTCGCATCTCTATGTTTTATTTGCTCTGTGCTCGCATACAATACCACTTTAGATTGTATTATGTATGTAAAGGAATGACTCGGCAGATATTGTAGGTAATGCACACTATAAAAAAATAAACAATATGAACACTAGAAGCCCGCATGATGGCTTAAGAATTTTATTTAGTTGCAAGACCATCCGAAATATATTTACAGCTAATAATGGACCTTATAATTAAAATGCCGGATAAGAAAAACACAGAATAGGGTGCGCAATTAGAACTGACCCAAACAACACATGAATAAGAGAACATCTCCTGTCGCGATCCTATCTTCCTCTTCCTCTCCCATCTTCCTTCTTATTTTGTTCTTCTCTAATAAAACATATGTACTTAACCACTGTTAGCACAAGAAAATTTATTGGCTTACCTTTTGTTAAACTTCTTCTGTATATAAATTTGCATTAAAAGCTGTTTGTTTCTTACAAATAAAAATACACTTCCAACAGTGGTGTCCTTGCCTTTTATCCTGCTTAACGCATACATATTGTTTTTAGAGAAAAGAGGACAACAGTACACGTCACCCGTTTGAATTTGAATATTCGATAAGTTTTTAAAGTAAAGTTGTTTTTACAGTTTTTTTTTTCACAAGAATTTTCTTTTAAAGTTTTAAACATTATGTATAAAAACAATGCATATATGTGAGTACTACGTTCGTGTCAATTGGCTGAAGTAGGTACCTACATTTGTTTAATTTTTAAATAACTACTCAAAGGAAAATCTTTCGGGAAGATTTGCGTTTTTGTATCTTCAATATGATAGTATTATTATCTACGTCATATATATTGGTATTGTAATTTTTTTTGTACAGTGCCAGGGAACATTTTTCCCTCTTCCTGTGTCAACTGTGGTTAGAGGTGCATAAATGTGGAGATAATCTTCTTTACCCAGTGAGCGGGCTGCCTGTCGCTACTGTAGAACTTTTATTTATTTTTATTTCAAAGAATTGTAAACTGTGAATTTTATGTTCTAGCGGCACTTGCTGATGGCAAAAATCTACGTTATATTAAAAAAAATGTATTGACTTTTTTACTTTAACGGATGGCTATTAAATTAATTACTTACACACTTTCCTTCTGAGTCAACTTGTCAAGGATGTGATGTCACTTTCTAAATTTCCAGCAAACAAATGAATGCAGGCAATTTCACAATGACGCGGTGACCGGTGTCACAGATTCAAGTGCATACATTATACTACAGCTCATAATACTAGTGTGTTTCATATTATATTTACATACGACGTAACGAAATAGACACCTAGGTGTTAAGTATATAGTAGAATCACTGTATATAAAAAAATAATGTTTGTCTGTCTGTCCTCTATGTTCTCTAAAATTACTTGATCGGTTACTGAAAATAGCACAGTTTGTTCTTATCAGTGCCGGGAAGGTTTAGGGAGTGGTTTTAATGAAATCCAATATGTAAAGCTGTCGCTATAACGCTTTCAAATTAGTACTAAAAAACATTAAACCTGCAATGTTGTATTGAGGTTAGCCCATAGATATATCACTCTGGCTAGCCACAGATTACATATTCAAAAGGTTTGTTTGGGGAGAATATTTTCAAAATGGAAAACACAAGTAGGTACCTACTTAAGAACTTTATATGTTTGGAATGAAATAAAATTTTCAAATTGTTTCTTTGTTTAGAGTCGTCATAAGGCATTACTTTCGCTGTCAAATCAATTATGTATGGCACCCAAACAGCAAGAGACAATTCACAACTTTAAAGCGTTATTCAAAATAAATTTTTAAAAAAAAGAACAAGGCAATAAAACTAAACGAAATTCCTATTAAATTTCAAGTAATACAGAAATTCTAATTAAAGATCAACTGTATAATTTAATTAAAATAATATTAAATATAAAAGGCAAGAAACTGTTGTATTATTTGTTTTGTTGTTCATGTTATGTTTGTCGAATTATCAATAATATAATTTCGTAGGAAAGGAAGCAAAATTTTCCCTAAGAATTCCAGTATTATTGTTGCTGTTAATCTGATAAATTTATAGGAAGGGGCGTGCCGTATACGTTGCCTACCTTACGTTACTCGCATAAAAATATAAATGATACTGAAAATTTTCCAATTTTGAAACTGTCAAATTCATGGTGGAATTCCATTGTAATATGATTTTTTTAAAACTAATTTAAAAAAACTCACTCCTGAGATAGATGCTAAATATAACATAGATTTAGTTTTAATTGCGCCAGTCTGAAGATCCCCGCGATAGGGTGAAACCGTCCCGATCGAAAATAAACAAGTGGAAAAAGTTACAACTAAAAAAATTCTAGAACTAAATCTAAATATTAAAAAACACGTGTAACTAAGAATCGTTGCGTCGGTGTGCCGCACGCTATATCTTACTTGTGGTATAATTAGACATTTAAAGATTCTAGTAAAAACGTTAAATCGTGTTTTCCTCTACCTGTTTGGCCATGTTATTTTAATAAATGGAAAAAAAAACATTTTAACGATCCAGTGGAACGTTCATCGCGTAACATACCAGGTTAGGTAGGAACACCCCAAGTGGCGTGTATTGCTCTATGACCGAAGGAAGGCTGTGCAGTTTTTCATGTTCGGTTATATATTATGTAATGAATATTTTTAATAATATATTCATTTGAAACACACACTATTTAATAAGAAAATGTTAGAAAGCTTTGACTCCCCAACTGGGAACAAATCCCGTTTTAGGGCAGTCAAATTGACAAGTATAGTTCATATTAAGTGCCATTATACAAAAACAGAATGCAAAAAGGTAGTATTGCCATAGTATGGTAATATAGTATATCTAGAAAAAAGTAAAATAATTAAGTATAAAGAGATGTGAAGAATAAATAGTACGGAAAAAAAAACAATTATGTATACCAGATAATTTGAGTATAGTATAGTAGTTAAGTACTTAAGAGATGAGAAAAACAAATATTATAGAGTAAACAATTATGTATATGTGTTTGATAGGTATTGGTTGGTGATATGAGGAAAAAATGCGTTTAAAATTGAGTACTAAAAAAAGGTAATATTATTGATAAGACTGCGTTACGTATGACGACTATTTTATTATCACCTTCCGCTGATTTTTATAGTTAATTGAATAAATGAGCGTACAAGTTCCTTAGTAATATTATGTAAAAATAAATTTTGATTAGAAATATTTTTTTTCTTAGGGTAGACACAGCTCTTCAGCCTTTATGGACTGCACGCCACTGGACACCCCTCATTGTTCAGTAACTTGATATAATTTTATCAACATGAAGCCAAAGTTACAATTCGTTCCATATTAACCCAAACAAAGACGAAAAGAGGGTCAGTGAGTCTTTTCTATATCACATGCATACGTTTAATATTCTCACGTACGTGCTTATTTCACCGAGTACACCTTGTGCAGGATTATTTAAATGTATTTTCGTGCGCATAAACAATATGATAATTTTGTATATACTACTTTTACTACCCAGCTTCGCTCGCAAAATATTAAAGTTTGCAAGAAATCCGAATTAAATTAATTAATCACGATATAGATAATATTACAACGCCCGTTTTCTTAGCGAACGTGAAAATAGATGGCTTCCTGTCCGATTATAATTATGGAAATGAGATAACATGCTGAAATTGTGTTGAGCTAGAAATAGGACATAAAGTACACCGTTCGAGAGCATAGTTAATTTGTGCATTATAAACAGATATCCATTTTATAATTAAGATCAATCTTTCAGTTGTTCAATGTTATGCAGCGTTAAGAAAAGTGGTTAAGAACTGCAGTGCACTTGGTTTATTATTGAGATAACGTACGTGTATGAGGAGTTCAGAAGTTCAGTTAGTCAAGTTTGGAACAAAAAGAAGAAAAAGTAGAAACCGTTGGTTGTCGGCAGATAAGAAAGACATGAAGTAAGATCATAAGGTAACAAACGGCCCTTTAATCAACATGCGTAGACAATAGAAACACCTGAACACGAATGAAACACAATATAGATATGATGAAGATCACAGCATCAATCATCAAAAACCGATAAGAAATACAAGAATAACAACACTAATTAGACAAATTTCCAGCTTTATTATTTTGGTATCGTGTGTTGATTTTGGAACATTTTTGGATATCCTGGACCACTTTTCCGTAAGGCAGGCCCCACGACCGGTCCCTGCGGTACTCCAGCTCCAGTACGTGCGAACAGGTTTACTGTGTGCGCAGGAGGATCGCCGCCGGTGGAAAGAATGCAAGCCGCAGTAACTACTCGTGCATCATACGATCCGGGTTGACTCAAATATTTAACGGTCGTGTGTCATCGTAAAACTGCTCCACTGACGTGTTGCCCTAAAAACTATTGATTGACCAAGAAAAGATCATTATTCAGAGTTATCGCTGCTGCAAAGTAAATAAAAATAAAGTACAGTTGTCAACGACCATTAAAACATTTATTATGTACAGTATATAATATACAATAAAAAAACAGAGTACTTAATTTATGGAATAGTTCAATGTTTAGATCTGAATATTAGCTTGATAGTAGTGTAACGATATTGCCAAAAGATATAATATTCTAGCAGTAAAATATAATCATTTAAGAAAATATTAACAAATCTCAAAATGAAAATATAAAACAGGAAAGACTCAGAAAATAAAAAAAAGGTGACTGTCGCATCTGGGAATGGAACCCGGGACATCTCGGTCTTACCGGGACCAGAGCTCTATCAACTAACCAAATGCCACTTATTGTCTGATATCACCGACATGTTTATCGATATCACGTTTCAATTTAAGACCTATTAATGACATCTTCAATTAATTCCCCTATTTTTTGCTGATATCTTTCTGTATGATTGAGAGCGTTTCCCCGAAATGATTCGTAATCTAATGTCTCGGAGAAGGTTTATAAGTTTCAATAAGTTGTTTTTTAAAGAAAGACAAACATTCCCGGGCTACCTGACAATATTTGAAAAATCTCCTACTACCATCACAGCAAGCGGAAGAAGTTGCTTGTTTTAATAATCCTTGACTTGTAGAAAAGTCAATAGATGCCTAATGTAAAAAAAAATCAGATACATATCCGAGACACTATATAGATAGCAAAAAAAAAATCGGGTGATACAGAAAGATAGCAGCCAAAAAACATAGGAATTAATAATATGATATTAATAAAGTACTTAAAATGAAAAGTGATATCGATAAAAAATTCCAGTTATTAGTTTATAAAGAATAATAGAAAACTAAACTAACCAATAAATGTAATTTTACTGTAGCATCTTACTGATCAGAATTCTCTGTAATAGTTCCGATAAAAAGGCATAACTCGAGTTAAACAGTTTTTTGAAATATACACCCCGTCTCACATAAATTATGTTACGCGAATATACCAAGCTAATAAGAGGCACGTCACTCGTCTTCAATACTACATCAGTCAAAAACGTATTGTAAGCTTGTGATACCAGGTGCCGAGAAATGGAGTAACGTTCTACTGGAATCATTTATTATAATAACGGTACCATTTTTATAGAGCCTATGTAAAAAAAATCACTCGAATACGATTTATTATTCATAGGAAGAACACTTTCATATTTCTATGGAGTATGAGGCATATTAATATCAAACATTCCCACAGTAATGTGGGTATATTTCCCAGCATATTGAGACATTTCCTTCACTATTAAAAGGGAAACAATTATAAAACGAAGTAAAAGAGATCAATTAAAAACACTGAATTAGTTCAACGTTACCATTAATGACAAAAAACATACCTTTCACGACGTGACTATTATGAACAAACAAAAAAACTAAGTTAACATACATAGCATAGTCTGCATTGTTTCGACTTCGGGTGATATTTTCCTATGGCACTATTGAAGTTAAATAATATGAAGAAATGGAGAAGGGGAAATAAACAGTGCCAATAAGTGCACCACTGCTACGGAAGTGCGGTACCGACGATGGCAAATACGGGGAAGTTGTTTTGCGAGGATGCAGTAAAGGGAGTTACTTTCCACAGCTATTCAACAAAAATGGCTCTTTGAAAATCTAATTAAGTGGATGTTTTCTGGTAGGATTTATCTAGAGAGAAACTATTCACCCGCTTCCGTGAATAAAATTCAAACATACATAGAAATTCAAGAAGATTAGTAAATACGATGCATACACTGAAATGACTTTGAAATTAAATTTAAAAATAAAGTTGAAATTTGAATAGTCGTTTCGACCGCATGTCTTTCTAATCACACAATAAAATCGCCACAAAAGATAATTTCATTAATTTTGTGAAGCAAATGAAAATTAATGTTCGATAAGAATTGAAGTTAAGGGGGTGCAAAGTGATGTTCAAACAGTTTTTATTATTTTAAAATCTAGAATAATTATCATAGGTACATTTCTGGTAATTTATAAAAATAAGTAACTATATAATCGAAAGATTTAAAGTCTATATTTATACAACCCTGAAGAAGGTTCAGGCTGAATCGAAACCAGTTGGTTTTCATAACCAATAAAGTGGTGTTTAACCGCCCGGTCCTTTGGGTTTTTATTCAAAAAGTAGGTAAAAAAAAACATCGGTTTTTTTTTCATTAGATTTCTCAATAACAATACGTGTTTACAATATACTAACTTGTATGGGAGAAACGAAAATACCCGAACACATCCGTTAGCTTTGGCTGACCTCGAAATACTAAACGAGATGACGCAGGAACAAACTTGACGTATACTAATGTTTTATGAGTTTCGGGTATAGCTTTTTTTGTACCTGAACTCCCGCACGTTCACGGCTTATTGTGTTCGGGCGATAATATATCGGCCTTATCACGTACGTTCGTATGGATAGGTCATTAATAAAACAAAATTATAAATAAAATAAATGATTGCGCCATTTCAAATCGATGACAATAACGCAACAATACAAACAAATTGAATTAAAAGTAAATTACAGAAGAATCTATCGACAAGACAACTTGCAAAGTGATAAATTCAATTACCCGGCATTCTCATTTATCAATAATACATAATAGTGATTAAATAAAAGATAATTTCAATCGGTTGGCAAATCGCCACAGCGAATCGTTTGACGCGGCTCATAAGGCCTTTTGTCTGACGGAGAAAGCATCGCGAATCAATAATGTCCGGTCTCGTGCCGGGGAACTAGACACCGGGACTAACCACGTGGGCCCGGGGGACCGGACGTAATGTCTCCAAGTCTCACTGAGCAACAGAAAAACACGGAAGCTGCGCCGGGCGGAGATACCGTACGGAGACGAGTGCAATGAAGCGCGTCCGGATATACCCAATACCTACTTTATAAACGCCCAGCTACTGCAGCACTTCTAGCTGCAGATTGCATAATGATTCGAATCTTGTTTCGTATGAACTTTATCGTGCCAAATGAAGGGGGTCAGTTGGACAAGGCATCCCCAGTTTGCGAGTCTTGAGGAGACTAGGTGACGAAATATATGGTGAGGGGGAGGTTGGGAAATAGTTGCCAGAGCCTGATTTTTAAGGATAAGGCATTGTCCTTATCCTTAAAGACTTTTTGCTTAACTGCGGTTCCGATTCTCCCGGATGACAGCTATCATAGTTTAGTAGGATACTGCCCTGAAGAAGCTACGGTAGTAGCGAAACCCGGTCGGCAAAAGTATTTAACAAATAAAAGTGATGTAAACAAAGTTATCGTCTTATTTCTGAATTATAATGTCACATCACCAAGTTACACCGCTTCATGTGAAAATATTTAAAAAATACTGTTTTTTTTTAAATCAGTATTATTTTAAACATTATCAGTGAGTCATTTGTCGCATAATAATGCTAGTAAATTAACCGATGAATTTGCGATGTTTGTAAAGTACCTACAAATGCCAAAAGCCCGAAAAGTCAGATAAAAGTGATTTAAATTCTAAAAATTATAATAAAGTACACGTGTAAAGTATGTGTGATGAATATAATTTTTAATAATACTGTGATAATTAAATAACAAACTTCTTTAAAATTTTATTGTCATTGACGTGCCGGAACCGCAGTTAAGCAAAATGTCTTTAACCCTAAATATAAGATCAATGCCTTATCCTTAAAAATAATCGGAATTAGGCCCCAGGTTATTCAGATCTGGTCACAACTTTCAGCTAAAGTCATTTCAAATAACGCGCAACGCTTCGATTCAGAATTTAAAAAACGTAAATACAGTAACTTTTCCAAAAAATAACATCGCGCAAATCATTACAAAGCAGCTTTAGAAATTATCGAACGAACCAAAGATTCCAACATTTGGATTATGTTTAAATTGTTATCAGAACTTTTATTAGTAATTATTTCCTACTGGGACTCGGTAAAAAAACACATAATTAAAAAAAAATATACATTCACTTGCAGGTTAAAAATAAATAAAAAATATTTGCATACGCGGAGGTTCAAAAAAATGCACTTTATTTTTTACTTCACGTAAATAAAAATAAGTAAATATATACGGGGAATTGACGCCATCTTTAATGCTGTTAGTATGATATGACATTTGTCGGAAGTGCCAACTGTAAAAAAATAATTCTCGAAGATGTAAAGGGGTAAAAACCCAAACCACGAATCTACATGTGGCCTATAGGTTCTAAGGGTATCAGGTTGGGTTACATAATAACAACATGGTAATAATATTTTTCACAGTTGGCACTATGTGTTGAATGTCTTTACCCTTTATGTTTGGTTGCTTTGATTAATGATAAGAACTTGAATAAATAACAACCATCACGCAAAACATGATTATTTATTTATTTACTTGCGACCGTTAAAGGTTTTTACATAGACATTTTCATATAATATTAAAATGTACATAAAATAAGTCATATAAAAGCGAATAACGTAATTTGACACTTCTCGCTAATAAAACAACGTTCATGTATCCATCCATAGATAAATAGTTTCATTTAATACATTAGCTATACTAGATGAAAAAAAAACTATACTAAAGTACACTTATATTGTAATATTAATGCATTAAATATATCAACAACACAGATGTATTTGTTTCCCAGAAGTTGAATCCGTCGCCTAGCAGTATAATATTGCTGCACTGAAGTAGAATTGTCACAATAATATGGTAAGTAAGGTGCCTATTGTCTTGTAACTGTTCTGCCAGGAACATGAAAATAAATTTATTATAGCAATATAGGGGTATAAACGTTGAATTATTAATTTTAAACCAATACGTTAATTAAATCGCAAATAATTCTACAATGACTGAACAAGATCGGGGACTATATTGGCTGCCGGTGTCCAGGTATTCATTTAAGGTATTGGACAAATGCATCGACGTAACCACTAGGATAGCATCACGAGGAAGGAAGGAATAGGAAGAATCAACAAAAGTATACGGGTTACAGAAGTATTCACAGGGCAAGGATCGTAGTCAAAATAGAAATGACGGAAGTTCAGCACGCGATTTGTCAAACTTAGAATAGGGGTGGGTGGATTGCTTGGGGGTGAAAGTGTGTTAGTAGAGTAGGGTGCCAAAATCGCGAGTGAAGCTGGATTACTGTTCAACACGCATTAAGGCGTGCGATTTTAAACGATTGATTTAAAGCTAAGGGTAATAGAAAGAAAATCAATAAAGCATTAAACAAAACACACTTTGTTACGTATAGCAAATTAATAGATACAGGTTTTAGGAATAGCGGTAACGCCAAATTCTCTCTCGCTTTTGCGTTAATTTATTAAAAGATAAGACCCACGTAAACCTGTCAAAAATAGTGGCATCACCATAGATAAATAAATTTATGAACAAAGCTTTGAACTGTAAAAAATTGTAGATAAAACGTCCAACCCACGGATCAAGAGCAGTTCTGAGGCAATGTGTCATTAAATTAAATTAATCACCGTTCCGTAGAATGAAGCTAACCAACAGAAAACCAAAATATAGAAATCTTTATGTAATTTTTTTTTTTATACAGTAACTCCACACAGGAGGCTCCGAGGGAAATAATTTCAAACGATCAATTTACACAAATTTGCCGTACATAGTCGACTCGAAAAAAGATTTGTTTAAAGATGTTTTGTTTTATTTTATTATATGTAATCATATTGACATAGCAAACATAACAATTTAAAAAATGTATATATTTTTAAACCCGCAAATAATTTTCAAAGATACCTCAAAAATCGTTAAAAAAATAAATTCTTTATTGACCTATACTTGATAATTTAAAACAAAAATAAATAAATTACTTCTAATCCTAGATATTTTTACCATACCTATAATTTTAAAAAAGATCATTCAGTTTCGGTGAGTATTTCGGTCCTGAATCCAAAATTGAGTTTTGTATGAAACAAAGCGCATAGCCGTTCCTCTTAAGATATCTATTAAACGGACCGCCCGTTTCTGCACAAAGTTATATTCATTTTTAAACAGAATTTACACCAATGGAACTAATCCTCCCTTACGAGTAAGGATATACGCAGTCTACATAAAAATGGTCAATACAATTTGCAATCCAGGAATTAGGATGTTGGAAGCTTCAGGTAAAATATAGTGAATGAGATGAACAAGAAGATGTTCAATTTGTTGGAATCATTCTGCAGAACGACGACGGTACAAATAAGGACTGACAAAGTAACGATTTGATTCGAGTTTGATAATTGCGTGTAATTATAATGATTACCTTCCGAGTATTCATTAGCAACTCTCAGAAAGATTGATGTCAAAAACAAAAGTGGCCCACTTGCCAAAAACTAGATAAAAGAATCGACCGATTAATAGCGAATTAAATTAGTGATCTTTTTACGAGTGAGACAGTTCAATACTCCAGTGTAAATAGAAATTACAAATTTATCACAGCATGTTAGTTGTACGTAAAATAGATGCAACCAGAATAAACAGCAAAATGGTTTCTCTTTAAAAAAATGAATAAATAATAACAACAGTGAAACATCTTTATAAATGGGTGGTGTTGATAGCTTTTTCGGGACACAACACGAGGACACCTTGCAGTCAGTAGGCCTACGGCACTCGCAAGTGGGGAATGTTGTGAGATGGAAGGACAATTGTCAGTGGAAGAGTAATAAAAATAAGTAATAATTAAGAGTAATGCCTGAAGAAGGCACGGCTGTGTATGAAGCCAGTTGGCTTTAAACTACATATTATTTAAATGTGAATACTGCATACGAATCCCAATTGGGGTACGTTGTGAGGCTGAAGGTATTGGGGGGGAGAATATGTTGGGAAGTGTCTGGCTAGTCGTACCTGGTCGCTAAACACGGCTAAAACCATTTCAAGCGACGTGTCGATAATAACGCGATGAGCAAGATTGTTTTAATTTGTTTTAAAAGAGATATTACTCCATGGCACGCCATAATGAGGAATGTTGTTGATGGGTAATTGGCGAAACGGCAGAATATGTTTATTTGAGTGGTGAGCACTCTGAAGACTGTAAGCTGAAAATAAATTACGGCTTTGAAAATGTAAAATTCCGAGTGCAGTTCTGTTCTAATAATTATTAGCGAAATAAAAACTAATGATATTTTTGGCTGAGAGCAAATCTATTTAATTATTTCTGTTGAGATTTTTCAGATAATTGCACTACCTTATATTTTATGGATAGGTATGTTAATTATAATATTGATTCTATCAACTACAAAATTAAACAGTCCGCTTGGTAGATTCGCCTGTCTGAACGGACGGATTGAAGTATTTAGAGCATGGACGTCAGGTGGCAATGCTGCATTTGTTACATCGGTGTTTTTAGGTGGTCCTTTACCAGACACTTGGTTCATTCCTTCATTTTCCCTTCACAGAGCATCCCTAAAGATGATACTATAGGCCGAAAGGAAACCCTAAGGGCTCCAGTGTGAATTAACTCCTCCAGTAATCATTAAAAATTGTAAAAACGGAAAAAAACACACATTTTTAATGAATGAATATATCCTTCATAAAAGCTATTTTGGCCGTAATAACAGTAAAAGCTGATTTTTATTAAACATATTAATAATAATAATTTTAAAAAAACATTAGGTATATTATCGAAATTGTTCTAGCTTCTACATACCATAAATCGTATTTCTTTTCACCTGAGTATATTCGGGAGCGGGCTTTTCTGCGGGTAAAGCTTGCCCGAGTTATCTCGGGTGTGCTAATTTATGCACATAATTATCGCCCGAGTATAGTCGGGCGTGATCCTTAAGCGGTTAAAAAACAGAGATTTAAAAAAAACTATGTAGAAATGATGAATCGATTAAAGTTACTAAGATGTCTGGGAAATCTAACGAATATAAAAGAAAACTCGATTTCAATGAACGAGCAGAAGTGGAGATAAAAAAAACATAATATACGAGTATAAATGCCGGAAATAGTTCTTAAATTGGATTTCTTTCCGATAGCCAATATAAAACACAAATTAGTTTTTCCTAATTCCACCGGATGCTAAAAATGATTCATTACGAGTAAGTTGCAGTGGCAAAATTGAGAAATACCCAGGCGACAGCGGGGAACAATGTATTACTGCGGAGCGGGGCAAGGCTTTCGTCTAGTGGCTGATGGCTACTCGCCGCTAGTTCCATGTTCCGCAAACCGCCGAGAGACGGAGAGAAACACTGAAAACTAAATTACCACACTGGACTAATGTTTCCCGCTAAATTCGTAGGAAACAGAACTGCCGATGAATGCGCACCTCTAAACATTCTCTGCATATTTCACATACAACTTTCAGCTGGTGGCTACACGCGCTAGTTCCATGTTCCGCTAACCGCCGAGAGACGGAGAGAAACACTGAAAACTAAATTACCATGTAAAAAAAACCATGTGTGAAGGTGTGAAAAAATGTCGAGATTCGTAAAGAATGCAAAGCTGATGTTAAGCGTAATGAGTAAGATTAAGAAAGGGACGCTTAGATGGTTTGGGCATGTAGAGAGAATGAACGAAGAAAGGAGTGTAAGAAGAATATATGACGCAAATGTGAATGGAAGAAGTCGGGGATGCCCGAGGAAGACAAAGCAGGATCAAGTGAATCAAATACTCGAGTCGGGATATGTCAGAAGTCGGAATAATGAATGTGAATGAAGCAAGAAGTGAATGCCAAGATCGAGTTGTTTGGCGGTCCGTCCTTTCTGCCTACCCCTGCGGGGAAACGGCGTGATAGTTAGTTAGTTGGTTGCTTAGTTAGTTAGTTAGTCATTCAACACTCACTTCTAGATTTCACGCAGAAGGTAATACTTTTTCAGACATACTTATGTTCAACTGCACGGAATGCAAAGACAAAAATAGTACTATTGCATACGAGTACATCCCCAACAATTACTAATAATAATAATACTTGGATGATTTATATAGCGCCGTTTTTGTGAAAAATCACCTCAAGGGCGCTGCACAAATACTACTTGCTAGGGTTTATCTTAAACTAACTAACTAACTAACATCACGCCGTTTCCCCGCAGGGGTAGGCAGAGAGGACGGACCGCCAAACAACTCGATCTTGGCATACACTTTTTGCTTCATTCACATTCATACATTCTCTTCTGTTATTCCGACTTCTGACATGGCCCGACTCGAGTATTTGATTCACTTGATCCTGCTATGTCTTCCTCGGGCATCCCCGACTTCTTCCATTCACATTTGCGTCATATATTCTTCTTACACTCCTTTCTTCGTTCATTCTCTCTACATGCCCAAACCATCTAAGCGCCCCTTTCTTAATCTTGCTCACTACGCTTACATCAGCCTTGCATTCTTTACGAATCTCAACATTTTTCACACGATCATATATGGTTTTATCACACATTCGTCTCAGAGATCTCATTTCTACAGCATTCAGTCTACTTTTATCCTTCCTCTGCCAGTTCCATGCCTCACTGCCATACATCAGAGTTGGTATCAGCACTCCATTGTGGACTGCTAGCTTCACTTCTTTGGACAACTTTTTGTCTGCGCCAACCGCTTTCAGTCCTCCGTTAATGGAGTTTCCTGCATTCACCCTTCTTTCAATATCCCGATCAGTCTTTCCATCTCTCATAAACATACTTCCCAAATACACAAACTCATCGACTTGCTCCAAGTATTCATCAATCACAACTATATTGCACACTGTTTTCGTACTCTCTCTTTCAAACACCATGACTTTGGACTTACTTACATTCATCATTAGCTCATTCATCATACATACTTCGTTCATCCTAGATACGAGGGACTGTAGATCTTCCATACTGTTAGCAATCAGCACCGCATAATCAGCATACAACAGACAACATACTTTCAGACTACTCATTTCGCGCCCAGGCCCACCTCTTTCAATTCTTGCATACAATTATCCATGTATAGATTGAATAACCACGGTGACATTACGCAGCCTTGCTTAACACCTTTTGTGATGTCAAACCACCCCGTAAAATCACCGTTTGTCCTAACACATGCAACGCTTCCTTCGTACAGCGATGCGATTGCCTGTATAAGATTTGTATTCACACCATACTTAGACAACACCAGGGTTTATCTCATTATGCACATATACAGAAAACATACTTACCTGGTAGGGGTAGGGCACTCCAGGTTAAAACGTTAAATTACAATGTTTTGGGCTATTAATAAGCATAAGATATTCGCCTTTGTTGCAAACTATTTGGAATGGTACTTACAATATGTTATTCCTGTATTTGTTTGCGAGACAAATACAGGATAAATATTTACTTGTATTTCGTGAAGGCTATCGATTACATCTACTCGTATGTACGTACTGTGATGTGTTTTGCACCTGTGTCACTATTGTAATTTGAATTTTATAGCAAAATATGTAAAAGCCCATATAGGACGTATACATTATAATAAATACATAATATATATAACAAAAGCATCGAAAATCAGGACAATGGGGTATTTCACAACCTTCCTTTCAGAAACTTATCTCCCAAAACAAAGATGCCATAATTCCCATGATTATGGGAATAATCTTGTGCGGTAATCACATAAAAAAGGTTGAGTGAAATAGTTAAACTTGTTGTACGATATCACTTCCATGTCGCTATAAATATAGTATAAAAATCGGCCATGTGACTATATACTCGTACATCAGTGACACAGTCACGTACAGACATACCTCGGGAAAAATTAAATAACAGTTTAAAAACACAACTATTTAATTACAAACAAAACGTAATTTTTTCAATTCATTTGGTGATTTTTTTCTTACTCATAATATGTATATCTTAATAAAAAAAAAATTATGAAAGATAACCATCATAACGGCCTTTAGTCAAATTTTAAACAGTAATACATTATAACTCCCAAACAGGGAAACTTTGCAGTGTAATATAGCCATTAAAATAACCGTCAATTTACTCAAAAATTAATTTATAATAAGAACTTTGGTAATAAAATTGAAAAAAATCTGAGGTTCATTACAAGTACCTACACAGAAATAACAGATACTCTGTAAGCGGCTTCTCCCCGGTTTAATAACGCCTTCGGAAGACGAAACAGCTGTCACGCGTAATAATAATTACTTAGCAGAACTATTTTGAAAACACATCAATTTTTAAATTGAATAATAATAGCTATTATTAAATTTTAAAAACTTTAAATAAAAACGGAGTTATACAAATTAAACATGAACACAATACATATACTCGAATATAATACTTTTTATAAATCATTCAAATAATACTTCATGTACACACCCTCCTACGATAAATAGTATTTTTAGGTTTATCAAATGGGATGCATCTCGCAAATCATTCAAAATTTTCCTTTATCTGTCTATATCACAGTTGCATACCTAATTAGAATATCGAAGCTATCCGTTAGCACCTACCTAAAGTAATTAACAGAAAGATTTGAAACGTTTCATAGTCCGCGACATAATAATTATAAATATTTGTAACTGTAAATAATTATAAGCGAAAAACTTAAATAGAATTACGTTTCAAATAAATACCTACTCTTCTTTTGCCAATAAACCTTCCAATAAATATAATACCAATGACAAATAGGATTTAAGGGGAACGGCTGCGCTGCATGTTTCATACATAACTTAATTTTGAATTTGAGCCCAAAATACAAAATACCCATCCAAAGTGAATGCGCCATGTATATGCCGTGAAATTTTTTATTTTTCATAATTTTAGATCCAACTTAGAAACTTATTTGCGGTTTATTTATTTTTTTAATTATCATATTTGCTATGTAAATTTGATTACGTAAATAAAACTATAAAAACAAACATAAAAAAAACGTTTTTTCGGGGCGATATTTTAAATTATGTAAGGCAAATTTGTGCTCCAACGTAAATTGATCGTTTTTAAATTAAAATAAAGTCCAATAAATGCTTATTTTAATATTTTTTTAAATTTTAATTTTATATTTCATTATATGATATTTTCAAAGTAGACGGGGTAATTTTTTTTTTAAATCACCGTTAGCCCCCAAATAATTGTTAAAGGTGCCTGTAAAATCGCGAAAAATCAATTTCTTTAACGGCCTATATTTCATAACGTAAAACAAAAATAAATAAATTACTTCTAATCCGTACTAGATATTTACTATACTTTTTGATGAAAAAAAAAGAACATTAGGTCTGGGCGAGTATTTTGGTCTCAAATCCAAAAATAAGTTTTGTATGAAACAGGACGCGCAGCCGTTCCTCTTAAACAGTAACTGCACTATCATGCAATGTGCAGTGTTTTCTAATATCGTGTCCAGTGCATGCAAAATCATATCATTTCGAGCGAAAACTTTGTAATTTAACGTTTTAAACTGAAGTGACCTACCTGGTAAGTGTGTTTCTGTGTCTGTACATAATAAGTTAACCCTAGCAAGTAGTATTTGTACAGCGCCCTTTAGGTGATTTTTCACAAAAACGGCGCTATACAAGTATTATTATTATTAAATGGAATTCACAAATACTCAACGAACAATAAAATTCATACCCGACCTTGAAAAATTACAAACAGTCAACCTTTGGTCATAGAGCAATGCACGTCACTGATATACATACATATATAAAATAATTAACACTAGCGGTAAAGTAAATTTAGTAATCATTGTAAGAAAATTACTTTTTTTTAATTTTAGGATAAAGTGCTTGATATTTTAAATCTCTATACAATTAATGGTATAACGCCACCAGGACAAAGTAACAGCAGGCTACTAAAAATTGTATGAAGTAACAAAAAGTTAATTAATTAATTTGTACACCGGGCACTTTTTATAAGATTTCCTGCCGATAGTCGCGGAGAATGAAGAGCTTGCGAAACTCTTTCGTTACTTTTCAAAATCGATCAAATCGAGATGCCGGAAACGAGAATGATACCTTCCTCCCACGAATGTATTGCAGAATAGCCAGCGCTTGGCGTAATCCATGTAGTAAGTAGTTAACGACTATAATAATTACAATTATAATACATGCATGTTCTAAAATATGTATTAAGGAAATGTTTCTAAACGTTGCACATTGATTAATAATCTAACACATCAGTTTTCAGAAGGCAGAGGGAGAGGGATTATTTATTAATTCAAAATAATGATAATATTATTACGCAATACGATAAACATAATGTTCTTATTGTACTAGACGTGTGGCACACGGGTGAACTGTAGGGGCAGCTGATCCCGATCTGCGAAGAGGGCTGGAGGGGAGAGACACACAACCTATCGTTCCCTTGCGAAGGGGGAACGATGCCGACAAAATGACAACTTTTGAATTTGCACAAAACTTCCAAATTAGTACAAAATCCTTTTTCACTAATTTGCTCTTCGGGCCTTATCCGTGGTTGATCCGAGGGTCTGGGTCCAATGGGTGGTGGTAGTCCAGGGTCAGCGTTGTTCAGAATGAATAAGAAGACAAGTCGGTAGAAGCAGAGCGAGGTGGGGCAGTCGAGGTAGAGAAGTGTTTCTCGGGGCGATAGTTGCTGGATGACAAATAGCCGTGTTTGTACCCCCAGCCAGCGCTATCCCGAGCGCTCTGTTTTGACGTTATCGGTACGGAAATGTGCCGATAGCGTCGCGAAAGTTTATCCGATAACACCTGTCTTCTGTTGCGTTTTATTTGGTCATTCATAATTAGTAGTGACGGGACACTACCCGCCACCTGCGCAATATATCAACAAGTTTACACAAAAGGACGTTTCTTTTGGCTAGGGGAGCCGGACCAGTTACGAAAATCAAACATTTATTTTTCGCTTGACCCCGGCCCCGTACAAGTGCCGACAATACAATTATATTAAAACATTATTCTTATAACTATCGCCGCGCCAAACATCGCGAAAGAGACGAAGACGTCAAACACACATATTTTAAAATTTACATAAGGTTAGCGTTTATCAAAATCAAATCCGAAATATGACTTTCTGACCGTCATACATATGTTATAATAAAATATTTTAAAATGTTGAATATCCTCAAACAAATACTTAGAAGGTTTTTCTTTAAAATGCCAAGAAGAAATATTAAAAAAAAAGAATAGGGCGTAGTTTCATTTTTTCATAAACACTAGCCATAATGTCATATATGTGTTTTTAAAATTCGGATTACAAAACTTTGGTTAAGTTTTTTTTTACGTACCGGGGGAAATACTGAAAATATTTTTATCACTATTTAAAATTATTTTCATTGCGTAAAACATACGTACGACGGTCAGAAAAAAGTCATATTTCTGATTTTTTGATAATTATGAAAATGTAAATTTTTAAAATATATAATAAATATGTTTCTTTTTAAAACGTTATGTTTATCGTATTGCGTAAGAGTATTACGATTAATTTTAATTAATAAAGAACCCTCTCCGAAGTCCCTCTCCCCCTTTTCAACGGAGTCAATTTAGTAATGATTTGAAGACCAAATATTTGCCTCAATTCTAGCATCTATAGATTTTCCCACAAAAATATAATTTGGTAACCTGGATATTTGCATGATCATATTAAATGAGGATAACGCCACGGCAAATTACATTTTTGCAGCAAAACATTATCACAGGTATTTAAATTAAGTATACTAAAAAAAATATTCTGTTTATTAGGTTATAAAATAATGGTTGAGAAGAATGAAGTGATCTATTAACGCTAATGATCGCGTTATGGTATAAAATTATTACTTTTTGGTGCCTAATCAAGATTCCAGTGAACATTAATAATAATAATAAATATATTTGTGCTAGGAACGAGGATTTAGGGCATCTCTCGACAGATTTAATTATTTTCCGTCGCTATAAAGGTGCCCAATAAACAAGCAGCTTTTTGCGGCAATGTCTTTCCGGGCAATATAGCCTAACATTGTCATGTCGATCCCTTGGAATAACAAGGTTCCACCTGACAGCAATGTCATACGATAATGTGTTCTAAGGAGAGCAACTTTAAGGCTCATTATCGCATAATATTACCGTGTCGGATGGAACATTGTTATTCCAAGGGGTCGATGTGTTGCCTATTATTATTTTGATTATTATTATTTTTTTAATTTATTTATGGAGAAAATACGTCGACGTATATTGCCATGTCTTGTCGGTGAGTTGGCTGGTCTTCTGATATTACGACAATATTGCCGGGAAAATCCTTCTCGCTGTTACATAGTATGAGGCGATGAGAACCAGAGAGGCTTATACGCCTTTTGAGTAGTTTTGAGAAAAATGCTTTTGAAGTTTTTGAGAATTTTGTTAATCCTTTCATTTGATTAATCAATTTTGATTTCGCTGATCCCAAACAAACTTAAGCGACAAAAAAAGTTATTTGTAATTTTATAGCATATAAATAATAAACTTTTCTTAGTTATTGATTTATTTAAATAACAGCATAATGCGCACCGAAAAACAATGTTTTTACTGACGTTAATATTTCAATAATATATCAAATATTAAAAAAAATTCAAACATCTCACCTCTGTTCCCATTATGGTTTAAAATCCTTAAAAACTACTTTTTTTTATTATTAATTTCGTTTTCATTTGAAGATGATACAAAAGCAGTTTAACTTAATTAAATAATTACCTTTTCAAACGGTAAAGTTGAAATAGAATGATGAAAACTATAAATTAAACACCAAAAATTATCCTTAAATTTGAGAAAAATAAGGAAACTACCCTGATTTTTTCAGTTCATCGTTTGATGTCGGTTGTAGGGTTTCTTCTCGAATATTGCAGAGGTCCATGATCCTACCTACACGTGATTGTCGAGTAGTGAAATTCATGTTTTGTTGACAAAAATCGTTAAATATCAAGACACAAAAAAGGGCGCAATTTCACCAACTGTTAGTTCATACTAATTAGGTCGTTGAGTTCCTACGGCACATACTTTATTACAGATTCCGTCTATGACATACAATCAACATGATGTTTCTGAACTAGTCGCTGCAATATTGACTGTTGAGTCTGTGCGGCACGAACATATTACAGTTGTCTATAAGACTTCATACAAAGATAAAATTTGAGTCAAATAGCGCTTATGTCTGTCTGGTTCTCAGCGACTCATACGTGCGTCCCTGTTCGCCACCTTCCCGCTAACAAAACGGTCACAATTTCTAACTTCTCGTTTTTGCTTCTAAGTTTATACAAGTTTGATGAAGTTATTGCAGGATATCGTGTTTTTATGTTGCGAATTACTTTTATACATTTGGGCTACAGGTATTCTTGCGGTACAAGGCAATATTTACGGCGAACACCTTGCCCAGCAGAGGTTGTATCCTAATTTTTTTTTTTAATGTAAATATATTGTATTTAAAGACTTAATAGACAGTAAAATCAGTTAGTCGATATCTCCAAAAATGACGTTATGAGATTTCAAAGTGAACTTGGGAAAACCTTATATCCGTGACGTCACGAGTCACAAATCAGTACAATTAACAATTCGAACGGTAGTAACGGATAATGCCGCGCCTATGTTATCTGTGGCCGCGCCAGTCATTTTATGAACAGTGACGTCACGCGCTTATCGACCGGCCGGCGAGTTTATCAACATTTTGTCGGTTTATATCTTCGGTATTTAACAAAAACTGAAAGTTCTGTCCTCATTAATCAGCATCTTACAGTATTACTGTCCTAAAATCCTATGTTATTCGCCGTATAGACACGAATAGTAGAAATGGTAATTTTCCCTTACACACAAAAGAGTGTGCAGTTTAATTGGTACCACGATTAACATACTGCGTCCTTTTTACTCGTGCTCGAAACTGTTCTGTTTTACCAGCACGGAGGTGTGTCTTGTCTTAATTAAATCTCCTATTGCTCTAATTAATACGATATATTTGTAAATAATATGAAATTCCGTTGTAGGAAACAACCCCATTGTTTAGCAATAGGTAATAATTCATCTTGCACGTTTACGGGTACCTTAAATCACAATAAGAAAACAGAAGTGATAAAACTCCCGCCCTACTTCAATAAATTTAATGGATTTGCGCGCATTTCGCTGGAAAAGCCATTTAAAAATTCCAGTTCCTACCGTAGGTAATCCCACCAGATTGCGGGCACATCGGTACTAGCACAGAGAGTAAGTAGTTCCTATAAAGCTTTAGGGGTGACCTTAACACGCAATAGACAAAAGGGACAGAGTGGGAAAGCACTTTACTGATGGCTAATGTTGATGAACAAAGCGGGTGGTAGAATAATTACAATTAAGAGCAGAAGTGGTTATTTATTTATTCAATTGTTGGAGGTACTTGAGATTTGTATAGGATTAGCAGTTGATCTCTATTGAAGAATCTGCTAGCCCTATACAAGACGTCCAGTTCCTTGGAAGCCAGTGGAAGTATGGTGGGTACATCGATAGTATAGATCGTATTCACAAAATCCAACAACAATATATTGAAAATGTCTGACAAATAAATTCAGCAATAACGTTATCTGTGTATACATAAATCAATATAATTTACAACAAAGGCGAATATACAAATATACAAAAACGCACAGCACATAGTCTGAATTCAGGTTATTTGTTTGTCTTATCTGAATTGTTTTCAGATTATGTTTGAATTTGCTTTATCGATAATCCTAGTGATATATAGTATCCTAGTTATATGTTAGTTTGCCCAGTTCCCGTGGCCGTGGCTGTATCTCGCAAGCAATGGAGGTATATTTCCCGCCAGTACCGTAAAATCCGCCCCATATATTATGAATGGAGTCTGACTCGAAGCTGCCGTATGAAAGCTACGGAGACCATGCGAAGGATTGACCTCCATTTCCCCTTTCCTTAAGCTTTGAGTAAATGAATATGTTATAAATATATGTACCCCTGAGGCCGAATTTCGGTGGGGTACATAAATACATTATCTTATCACATAAAACTAATCTATAATAAAGTTAAAAAAATATTAGGTATTATTCACTGACGTTAGAATTAATAAACTTGTCTTAAGTACGATTTCGACGTTTGGAGGGAAAAGTCACGTGACACCCATTTTGGTATCACCTTTGGTTCACCACCGTCCACGTTTGTTTCGAGTGATTTTGTTTGCGGAAAGCAAATTATAAAACATTTATAAAAAGGGTCAAACTAAATATTCGGTATTTTGTAAACAAGCTGAACCTTTTAACTTAGTTGCTGTTTTACTAAAAATGGCGACACGCCGAGCTCGCCCCCAGCCCCTCTTATTTTGGTTTCTTTCCCTTGCGTGTTGGTGCATCTCTATGTATTATTTGCTCTGTGGTATTATTAGATGAAACACGACAGAATACGAATAAGTACATACACTGTTTTTATAACGTTCTGTCGCTTTGCGAAGTTGGTAATACTTAAATGTATAGTGATTTTATAGTTTAGCACGTATTACGGATGCGTCAAAATTATCAACGGTTGCAACAACTGCTATGTCTGATGCACAGACGCAATTTAGGTGTGCTAAGTTTATTCTATAGATATTTCAAAGGAGCCTGCTCGAAGGAGCTAGCAGCGTTGATCCCCTCCGCGCTGGTACATGTGCATGAAACTCGACGGACACGAGCGGAACATCCGTTCACGGTTGATTTCAGCTTCATGAGAACGGGTCGTTTCGCCGACTCGTTTTTGTGTAAATCGGCTCGTATGTGGAACGACCTACCGGCATCTGTCTTTCCTCCAACATTTAATCCGGGCATCTTGAAAGCCTGCATTAACAAATCATTTCCTACAGCCCCTTTCTTAAACCGCCTCACAACGTCGCCCAACCGGCTAGCGATAAGTTACCCAGTTAATGTCACATAAAAAAATAAAAATATAAAGTGTGTTTTACAACTGTGTCACTATTAGAATTTAAAATTTTATAAAATAATATGCAAAAGCCTCTAAGGACGTATACAATACGAGTAACGACAATACAATAAATAAATAATATATTTAATACAACAAAAAACTTGCAAAATAAGTGACAATCTCCAATTGAAAATTGCAGTTTAAAAAAGTTTAAAAATTACACTAACCATATTTGTCACTTTTTTCTTAAATTATACACATTTTATTATTTTATATTGGTCGATATTTGGAAGATTTTCAAAGCTCTATAGTATAGAGTCTATACAGTAATGAGTTTATTTACTTTATTTTGATTTCTTTCTAAAGGAAATATTTTCTTATGTTTGCGTTAGTGTTTATTAATTTACTGCACAAGTTCTGAACTATTCACTATGAACTATGAACTATATAAATAACATTTGAAATGTGAAGATAAGAGACAATAACGAGCGGAATGCGTTATAATGAAATATGCCGACAAATTTTATAAAATTATCATACCTTGTTGCCACAAAGCATAATTGTTGAAGACGTCGAGAATGTTAGCCATTGCCTACCTGAAAGAGAAAAAAACTTTTATTAGTTTCAAAGAAAAAAATATTCGTGTTACAACTTTACCATAAAGAAGCCCTCCCTGGAACTTAGCTCTGACATATTTATTTTCCTAAATGGTGTTGGTGTAATTCCGTGTGGAATGAATCACGTCTGGTAGTAAAAAGTGGGATGCGAGGCGGCTTTCTCCTCAGGGAACACATTGCGTGGGTTAAAATAATAATTTAAAACATAACTTATCCATTACTATTTAAAAGCACTATATTACTTCTCTTCCACATCGGTATTTATATAAGATCAGGGTTAATCCGCTGATAGGTAGGTTTTTTAAGCGCGATAGCTGTGTCACCTTCCAAAGGCATCGTACAGCAATTATGTTTTTTTTAACCATATTTTAATAAGGAACACAAGTCGAATTTTTTTTCAATAATGACGTTCAAACTTAAATACCTGCATATTTCGTTTTTTTTTCGAAATTTATTTTTCATAATAAAAATAATTTTCAAAGTTTCAACTTTTCAAAGCCAGCCAAAACGCTCCAAATCTATGGCCGGACGTTTTGATCAGTTTTGAGGTTAGAATGTCAAATGTCAAAACAAGGATGCACTTTACCGTACATAATTTTATATTCAATTCATGATAAACCAACTAAACATAAGTAATAAGATTATGTACCTTTTTAAAAACTTTAACTCAAAGAATAATAATAGTATTGAGCATTAACATTATCATAATATCCGTATTGATAATTGGTTGGCTTTTTTATATTACACAACAATTATAGACATAAAAGTCACCCAAATTAATTTTATATTTCGCCAAAACTAAAAAAATACAAAACACAATCGAGAAATAAGCATGTCCATACTAATATGTCTAATACAATATATGTCTACTTATATACAAAATAAATAATAAACTCATACATACAAATACAGAATTTATTAAAACGTCACAAGTACATAAACATTTTACACGACAACACGATAACATACACTTAAACACCATCCATACCAACTATGGTAAGCAATCCATTAGTTACGAGGGAGGCAAATTGTATAATTGCCTTCCAGATGACATTAAAAATGAAAAAAGTGTGAGTAAATTTTAAAAAAAATTATTCATTTTTATTCATAAACAAGAAAATAGTGAAAGTGTATAGAATTGTATCTTATAATAATATTGTATGTAGTGATTAATCGAATTGTAATATAATGCAGTAATGTAATGTAAAAAAAAATTATGTAATTGAAAATTCTAGTTAAGTAAGTGAAAATGTTATTTTCTTTTTTCTGGAATAAATTTTTTTAAAAAAATCCCAAAACAGAATGCGCACGTGACGTCAGATGTTCAAAATGTAATAGTACCAACATAACAATGTGTTTTGATGAGATGATTTTTTTTGCACTTTTAAATAACGATTTATAAATTATATGTATAATTGTACATAATAAAATGTATATATTCAGAATCGACGTTTTTGCTGGTCTATATGAATATATATATATATATATATTTTTTTTTTTTAAAACAATTATATTTTTCACTGGAGTTCCTTATTGAATAATATCACTTATTAGAAAAATTAAGATAGGAATTCTTAAAATACACGTGTACCTCGAGTAGCATACAATATGGGAAAGGGGGTTTAAGAACATCAAAACAAAACCATTGGTCTTTCAACATCGTATCTACAAAAACGTTTTTTCTCTGGAGAAGAAAGAAAATGTCTATTTTCCTTACTTTTAATTAATACTTCAATATGTAATGAAACAATTAAATAAATAAATAATAAAAAAACAGTTTCTCCCGAGAAAGCGCTTTTTTATATGCACGAGGTTTAATCAGAAAGGCGACGATATGTGATATTTCGTGAAAGCCAGTTTCTCTCTCGTGTTAAATCTCAAATCGATGTCACGCTGAACAAATAACAGAATATGGACACTTGGACACTAGGGAAAACGTTTTACTGATAACACGTATAATGTACGTATAATTATTATTTATTTATTCACGCCTAGAAGGCTTTTACATGTTGATACATATATCACATAGTTATTACAAAGAAGTATAATAATACAGTACATACAATAAGAAGTAAGTAGGTACAATATAAGTATGTAGTTACAGCGTAATGAATAACAGTTTTACCTGTAGATACATTATAACTGCAGGTTGTACAAAGGAGTATAACAAGTGGCTTAGTACATAATATAATAACATAAGTATAAAAGAAGTAAGAAGGAAGAGACTATGTAAGTAGCTAGTTACAGCGCAATGGGTGGGTAATAGGTTTATAATTATTATGACGTTGTAAAACATGAACAGCTGTAAAGCGTGTTTACAATATAGCAAACCTTTATTACGCACGATTGGGTGTTTTATAGAAACATAACATAATAAATACAACAATAAAAAGGTTCACATGAAAAAACTTAATAAATCTAATAAAAACATTCAAATAAACTGATTTTCAGCCCAGACACCGTGTCGTGGCGGTAAACTTCGATTGAACTACACGCATTACATCATTTTATGAACATTTTCCAGTCCTAAAAATTAAAAGTATTTCTAATAAATGCCCACTCTTTTTGTGCCACAAATCTTCTAATAAATGTAACATCAGTAGAAAAATAGAAAAGGAAGATAAAATAGCAACTGTAAAAATTTCATCTCTATACTTTAATTTTCTAATAAAACTGTGTTCATCTGAAGCGACCTGCCAGGTAAGTATGTTTTTCTGTATCTGTTTGTGCATGATTAGATAGAGAATAGGAATTAAGATTGTACAGCGCCCTTGAGGTGATTTTTTACAAAAACGGCGCTATACAAGTTACCAAATTATTATTATTATTACCACGTGGCACTATTTGAGAAGCAGGTAGTTCAAGGCTTCTAAATACATATATAATTATATTTATTTGAATCATCTCCTACTCAACTACCTAATTTCTGTTACTTACTAACGAACCGTTTGTCGTTAACGGACCGCTATCAGATCGTTAACTTATATATTTTTTGTCTCGAATAATTGCCATTCGCTCCTCATCACGCTGGATTGATTGCTTGATAAGGAATCCATCACACAAATGAAAAATATGTATTGTCTTTTAAATTAAAATAGTGCACGGTTTCTAACGAGCTATCGTCGGGCAACAACCGACAGCTGTCAAACGATCGGTAATCTGCCGAACGTTTATAAAACGGCGAAATCAGGCGATAGTTCAAATGTTAAAGTGGTATCAAGCGTTACGAACAGACGGTTATAAAATCGGCCCCCACTTATTCACTATTGTCTAAAGAGGACAAAAGTGAAATAAAAATCAAGGTAAAAATACATCAACTTTGTATAAAATTATACCATGTATCAATTGATACACCGAACATTTTATCACAAATCATCATTAATAATACGCCAACAAGAAAATCAACAAGGAGGGTAAAATACATTTTTTTATATATTAAAGCTTATCACACAAATACGGGATATTTCTCTCCTTCACCGCGGATATTAAGAAATTTCAATATATACACTGCTCTAATAATGAAAGCATCAATATTTGTATTCCACCCATATTTACAGTAGGGTTAAAGGTGTAATCGTAAATCAAGTCCTAGTATCCCAATTGATCTCGAGGATTACCCAAAGCTTGGGTAATGTTTGCTTTACCAAAATAAAACCCTGTTAGATTTTCAGGGTAAAATATTTTTGTAAGTAGGTGGGGGTGGCAACCTTTGTAACTAAGTAGGTGGGGGTGGCAACCTTTGTAACTAAGTAGGTGGGGATGGCAACCTTTGTAACTGAGTAGATGGGGATGGCAACCTTTGTAACTAAGTAGGTGGGGGTGGCAAACTTTGTAACTAAGTAGGTGGGGATGGCAACCTTTGTAACTAAGTAGGTGGGGATGGCAACCTTTGTAACTAAGTAGGTGGGGATGGCAACCTTTGTAACTAAGTAGGTGGGGATGGCAACCGAGTGAAATTATTTTTAGATGCGTATTGTATTGTCAGGTTAAGCTACAAAAATAATTTTTTTTAAAAGTAGATTTAAAAATATCAATTTCGCATGACCATATTTTATAATATATTGTATTAACTCAAATAATATTTATACAATGTGTGACTTGACCTACTAATGCAATTTGGTACGTGTGACTTACGATGACAATTCAGAGCAATAGAACAATGTATTAATATCATTTTAAATAATGATTACGTCAGATATAGTAATTATATGACGAAATAATTAGTTATAGTTAAATCATTCCCGATGGTATGCAAAGCAAAACAAATAAATAATAATGTCTCATGACGTTCTGTCGAATTATAACGATAACCGTCGAATTAATATTGGAAACATTGTTTACTAACTGGTTTCGCCCAAAATTCAACTCTCTTTATTCTGATTGAACAATTGAAAACTGTATTAATCGTTGTTGTGTTTAATAAGGATACCTTGTTCTGGTACACTAGGTACATACAGTGTACAGAGACACTTATTATAATGTACCAGAGATATGCCTTTATTACAAATGCAAATTATGTGTTGTAAATGTACTGTGAATGTTAATTATATAACTAACTAACCATCACGCCGTTTCACCGCAGGGATAGGCAGAAAAAACGGACAGCCAAACAACTCGATCTTGGCATACACTTCTTACTTCATTCACATTCATACAATGTCTCATACATTCTCATCTGTTATTCCGATTTCTGACATGGTTCGACTGAAGTATTTGATTCACTCGATCGTGCCATATCTTCCTCGGATGTCCCGGGCTTCTTCTTCCATTCACATTCGCGTTCATTCATATATTCTCCTTACACGCCTTTCTTTGTTCATTCGCTCTACATGCCCGAACCATCCGTTAATTATGTATCTTAAATATTAAGAACATTTGTTTCTAAAAACTGTAGTGCAGGTTCTGCGTGTGATCCCACAATGGGTTTTGGGAATACAATGCATAATGTATTGTATACTTTTTAATAAAAAAATAATTTTAAAAAAGAGCTCGCCGGTCCAGTGTTTTGGATACTTCATTCATGCAATCAAATGTTTTCTTTATAGTGAAGATCAACGTGAAACTGAAATCGTGATCCTTTAGTTTACAGAACACAACATTTACACTTTGATAGGCACTTAGCATGGTTTGCTTCTATACTCGTACAGTGAAATAATGTAGCAGTACTGTTGTGGTAGGTAGGTGTATAGTTATATCGCCACGAGGGCCGACTTTAGTTACGGACCTCTACATACTCGTACACCGTAAAAAGCTTTCAAACTGAAACGTGAAAGCTTTCATTTGAAGAGGGCGAATATGTTTAGCACTTTGTGTTCGACATCTAAAGGCACAACAAACTAACCTCGAGCGGAACATTCCAAGAACTTGAATGGGATTAAAAACATCGTATTTGTATGGCAACCGTAACAATAGGATTTGTTATATTACAACATCATGTAATTCATTTCAATGCTATAAAGTCTAATAGTTAGAAACCTAAAATGTGTTTACAATAGCGCGTTACAATCCACCCATTATCATTTCTATTTTTAATTATGATAATTAATTACACACTTGTATTTTTTTGGGAAATAATTTCCATCAAGGCTTGTATCATCTTTGGGGATGCTGTGTGGAGGGTCTTTTAGAGGATAGGAAGGAGTGAACTTGGGTCTTGAAGAGACCCATGTTATAGGAGGGAGAAAACACTGAGGCCAGCAGATCACAGCCGAGCTGTTGAACACAGGAACGAGTCGTAAAAGCGACCCGTTCTCATGTGACAAATGTCAACCGTGTGCAAATGTTAGGCGAGCGTTTGGCGTGTTTCCCGACTATTGATGTGTTTTAAGATTCTCGACTACATCTGTGAAAAATATTGAGATTTGTAAGATGTGTAGATTTGTTTCCTCCATCCTACAACATGGGTCTCTTCAAGACCCAAGTTCACTCCTTCCTATCCTCTAAAAGACCCTTCACACAGCATCCCCAAAGATGATATATGCGTTGAGGAAAATTATTTCCCTCAGGGCTGTGTGATGTTTCCGTAAAAAAAAATAGCTAGATATTGCGGACAAATTCAGACTAAGACCATAAATCAGAATATTTGCAATGAAAGAACATAAAATCTGTCCAGTGCTAGCCGCGAGCTTTACTAATGGCCGGCTACTATAAAATGTACTCGTATGGTGGCAACACCGGCGAGGGGCGGGTGGGGAACCTTCAGGGGGCGGGCGGGGAACCTGCAGGGGGTGGAGGGGAACTAGACAGTTCGAGTACCCTACGATGCCCGGGGGAAAGCCAGCGGCGGCTTATTTCCAAATTCACATCCATTTTTATTTGTGCCACATTAGGGTTATAATATTTTATACATCTTGACGCTGCCCGGTAGAGGACGGTGGCAGTAAATAACTGCAAAGTTTCCACGGGGGAAACTGCGGGAAACTTTCCAATGTGGCCCGGGGCGGATATTATCAAAATAACGGAATGAAAGTTTAACGCGGGAAAAACCTTACGAGATATTTGGGGGTTGTCGATGTGGGCGGTGGTGACAGAATGTGGCAGAGATGCGGTAGATCGCTTTTATGGCATACTTTATAAAATAACGGAATGAAAGTTTAACGCGGGAAAAACCTTACGAGATATTTGGGGGTTGTCGATGTGGGCGGTGGTGACAGAATGTGGCAGAGATGCGGTAGATCGCTTTTATGGCATACTTTATAAAATAACGGAATGAAAGTTTAACGCGGGAAAAACCTTACGAGATATTTGGGGGTTGTCGATGTGGGCGGTGGTGACAGAATGTGGCAGAGATGCGGTAGATCGCTTTTATGGCATACTTTATAAAATAACGGAATGAAAGTTTAACGCGGGAAAAACCTTACGAGATATTGGGGGGTTGTCGATGTGGGCGGTGGTGACAGAATATGGCAGAGATGCGGTAGATCGCTTTTATGGCATACTTTATAAAATAACGGAATGAAAGTTTAACGCGGGAAAAACCTTAAGAGATATTGGGGGGTTGTCGATGTGGGCGGTGGTGACAGAATGTGGCAGAGATGCGGTAGATCGCTTTTATGGCATACTTTATAAAATAACGGAATGAAAGTTTAACGCGGGAAAAACCTTACGAGATATTTGGGGGTTGTCGATGTGGGCGGTGGTGACAGAATGTGGCAGAGATGCGGTAGATCGCTTTTATGGCATACTTTATAAAATAACGGAATGAAAGTTTAACGCGGGAAAAACCTTACGAGATATTGGGGGGTTGTCGATGTGGGCGGTGGTGACAGAATATGGCAGAGATGCGGTAGATCGCTTTTATGGCATACTTTATAAAATAACGGAATGAAAGTTTAACGCGGGAAAAACCTTAAGAGATATTGGGGGGTTGTCGATGTGGGCGGTGGTGACAGAATATGGCAGAGATGCGGTAGATCGCTTTTATGGCATACTTTATAAAATAACGGAATGAAAGTTTAACGCGGGAAAAACCTTAAGAGATATTGGGGGGTTGTCGATGTGGGCGGTGGTGACAGAATGTGGCAGAGATGCGGTAGATCGCTTTTATGGCATACTTTATAAAATAACGGAATGAAAGTTTAACGCGGGAAAACCTTACGAGATATTGGGGTTGTCGATGTGGGCGGTGACAGAATATGGCAGAGATGCGGTAGATCGCTTTTATGGCATACTTTATAAAATAACGGAATGAAAGTTTAACGCGGGAAAAACCTTAAGAGATATTGGGGGTTGTCGATGTGGGCGGTGGTGACAGAATGTGGCAGAGATGCGGTAGATCGCTTTTATGGCATACTTTATAAAATAACGGAATGAAAGTTTAACGCGGGAAAAACCTTACGAGATATTGGGGGTTGTCGATGTGGGCGGTGGTGACAGAATGTGGCAGAGATGCGGTAGATCGCTTTTATGGCATACTTTATAAAATAACGGAATGAAAGTTTAACGCGGGAAAAACCTTACGAGATATTGGGGGGTTGTCGATGTGGGCGGTGGTGACAGAATATGGCAGAGATGCGGTAGATCGCTTTTATGGCATACTTTATAAAATAACGGAATGAAAGTTTAACGCGGGAAAAACCTTAAGAGATATTGGGGGGTTGTCGATGTGGGCGGTGGTGACAGAATGTGGCAGAGATTCGGTAGTTCGCTTTTATGACACACTTTATAAAATAATTGATAAGTCTATTCCACTTCTTTCCCGACGAAATATGTTACAGTGACTATCGTGAATTTTCATTTGCTCTACATGCCCAAACCATTTAAGCGTCCCTTTCTTAATCTTACTCAGCCTACCATTATTTACGAATCTCAATATTTTTCACACGATCATATATGGTTTTACCACACTTTCACCTCAGAGATCTCATTTCTACGGCATTCAGTTTACTTTCATCCTTCCTCTGCCAATTCCATGCCTCACTGCCATACATCAGGGTTCGTATCAGAACTCCATTGTGGACTGCTAGCTTCATTTCTTTGGACAACTTTTTGATGACGAGAACCGCGTTCAGTCCTCCGTTAATAAAGTTTCCTGCATTCACCCTTCTTTCAATATCCCTGTCAGTCTTTCCATCTCTCGTAAACATACTCCCCAAATATACAAACTCATCGACCTGCTCCAAGTATTCATCATTCACAATTATATTGCGCACTGTTTTCGTAATCTCTCTTTCAAACACCTAAACGGACATTATGTAAAAAATGATCTCGGATTATAGCGTACCCACTCCTTCCAACAGAATACCTTCTACTTTGACCCCCATGACCCTATTTAAAGTTTGCAACAATATAATTGACTATCCAAAAATACTCGAACTGATAAAATTAAAAGTACCATCCGGAGCACAGCAACTAGGTTTAACGACTTACTCCACACTAGCCGGACCTTGCTGGTGTCGATCCAATCAGAAGAATGCCCGATTTATTTAGTCAAAATCAAACTCTGAAGGATTCCAATATATTCGTTGATACGTGCATTACTTTCAGTGGAAAAATGAATGCTATTTTCCTGTAAAAAAAAACAACTTCGACGTACTTCATTTAGACATTGTGTACCTTTGTCCTTTTTTGTTTAAAACTATTTTTTTTTTTATAATTTCCCATTTAATTTATTTTTATTTTATCTACTGTGAGAAATGGTTCCTATACGGGTGAATTCTACGGGTAATGCAGAATACTAAAATCTTTCTCTTCGCGTTTCATTTTGATTTGGTACTTATCTTTTTATTCATTATTTTCCTTCTACTTCTGTTGTTCTACTATTATTTTCTTAATATTCAAGGTGTCATTGAAAGTTGCATTACATATTATATATGTAAATATTTGGCTAAAAATAATTGTAAATAAATCATAATTACGCAGCTATGGGTACTTATAGAAAGCCAATCAGCGACATCTATTGAGGAGTGGCCTCACTATAAATTCCCAATTCTGCTTGAAAAGTATCTCAAGTGAAAACATTTTTCAGTCTGCAAATCTAATTCGTATTCTCCACATAATTAATTGGTATATTTGTTTTTAACAAACAGAAGAAAACGATAGTCACGCCCGTAAAATTACACGTGAGAAAACAAATACGTCTAGACGAAAATAATTCTAAACGCCATTCCGTCTAGCGCAGACGCACACCTTTTCTGAATTCCGTTCGAACTAAATTCGCTACTTGTCCACAGATGTCAGTGGAGAGCGGTGTATGGAGCGAAGTGTTTGAATAGAAAAGCGGTAATGTATCAAAAAGGCCGGCGGAAGCCCGCGGCTCGCAGCCGCCATCGCCCGACTCGTAGGAGTGACAAATTAGGGACGTGAGACGCTATTGGAATTGCTGCTATTCAGTGCATAAAATGAGAAATGCGGGCACACTAACTAACCGTACGTTCAAATTTGGACGTATCGCGCCTAAAACTGGGGCGTAATTTAAAATCGACAACCACATTAAATTGGTGTTTGAAACTGATCCACGCATCCAGAGAGTTGTCACAACATACAGAATTAGGAAATCAGCTTTCAATGTCGCCCAGATAGACAGCATTTAATTAGCCCATTGAAGCAAAATAAACGATCGATTAAGAGATTCTTAACAGAATATAATGTATTTCAGGAATCTTTATCTTAATAATAGCAACCGATTATCATCTGTAGATTATTAAAAAATATTTATTGCTTTTTCAAAAGTGAGATTAAAGTAATTACAACACAATAGTCTGCAGTATCTTTATTCAGGATGACGAAATAATGTCTCCAGGTTGGTGAAGGGCGTAATCGAAACATATTTTCGAATAAATCGTTATTGTTTCGAAATAGATCGATTATGAGCATCACTACATCGACCTCTTAGAATTACAAGGTTCCGCCGACACGGCAATGTTATGCGATAATGAGCCTTAAAGTTACCCTTTATAGAGCACATTATCGCATGACATAGCTCTGTCAGATGGTACCTTGTTATTCAAACGGTTCGACATCAGAACATCACTTCGATATTTTCCATCCATTTGCGTGTCAAAAATTCACCTGACATTCCACATTTGTATTAATTTTCAATCTCCTCTTTTGAAATTCGGACCTTCATGGTGTAATAGTAACATTATTGAATAATAATAATCAGTGGCGCCCGCCGGGGAAGTAAAGCATCATAACGTTCGATAACTCAATGCAAACACATTCAAGAGAAGTGTGTTACGACAATTAATTTAATGAATATGATTAATTATTGATCTCCTATATCAGCACTCATGCATTTATGGAACACGTTTGTAAGAAGGATTTGTTGTAAAATATCCATAACAAACGCTTTGAAAACCAATTAAATCTGGCGTCAACCAGTCATGTATTTATTAAAATCAGAAACATTCATCTGCACACCTAGTAAGAGATAAAGAAAAATAAATATCGATGTAAAGAGAGGGCACAACTCTATGAAAAGTTCACAATGTCCAGATAAGTCCGGATATTTGAGAAATACATTTGTTGCAGGATGTACCGGTTAAGGGGGAGAGTTATTATTTATTAATTCAAAATAATGATAGTATTATTACGCAATACGATAAACATAATGTTTTTAAATAGAAAAATATTTATTAAATATTTTATAAATTTACATAGGCTTTGTTAGCATTTATCAAAATCCAATCAGAAATATGCCTTTTTTCTGACCGTTCCATTGTATGTTTTACAAAATATTAAAATTAGTGTATAATAAAAGTGCGGGAAGTGGAGAAGGTGCAGACGGAGAAGCACCCAGCTACTCAGAATTAGTCACCAAACATAACTGAAGCCATTCCAATCAACAACGTTTCGTTTATGCAGATAAAAACATTATTTTTCATCGTTTTAATTTATTTAAAATCTATATAAGCGATAATACGAATTTGATTAAATTGCCAAAGCAGCGTTTGAGGATGATTCTTCTCCTAGAATAGACTAGTTCGACTATACACGTGAATCGGTAGCTAATAAAATAATAAGATTTTATAAATATATTTATACTGTATTTAAATTAAATTTCTCAACCTTTCACCAATAAGTTTATATTAGACCACATCAAGTGGAACTGTTTTCATTTTATTCACATTGCATTCCTGTCAACCTGTAGAAGGATTACAAGAAGAAGGGTGTACATGTGTACAGGCCAAGTACCGAGCAATAACATTACCGGTCATATTGCGGATATATTACTATAAATAACACGTACCTAAATGTCCAATAACCAACTACCTTTAATGTATTAGTTATTGAATCAGACATTTCGGTAAAATACGGGTCATCGAGTTTTATTTAGTCATTAGTGTTATTACAAGGCTTCGCATTGGTCGCATGATCCTTAATCCCCACTCGAAACGAATTCTCGCATCCAGCCTTTGCTGTTTCAGACACAGAGCATCAAACAATCTTCCCAACAAGCCTTCCGTTGATATGCTTGGTGTAACCGATTGGTGCAACGGACCAGCGTTCAAATGGTTAATTAACTACTTTAAAAATATGGAACAAATAGTGGAATTAAACAAATGCTTCAGTGACACGGCAAAAATAAAGTATGGAGTCACTCAAGATAGCATTTGGGGTCCCATTCTATTTCTCATTTATATTAATGGACTCACTGAAATAAAAATCCCATCTCTCTCTTGGGGTGATTTTTCACAAAAATGGCGCTATACAAATCATCCAATTAATATTATTATTATGTGATCAGTTACGCAGATGATACGGTAATTTTATTCAAAGCGCAAACTTGGGAAAAGGTCCTTAAAAATGCGGAAATTGGTATGAAGGAAATAAAAAAAAAGGCTCGAGAAGAATCTACTTACCTTAAATACCTCCAAAACTAAATACTTGTCTTTCAGTAAAACCAATGTTGGACAACCAAAAACCTTTCCGAATTCACACCTACACCCGTGTATTACCTCTAAACCTCACACGTTTATATTGCACGTGCGAAACATTGAACACACGGATAATATTAAGTATCTAGACTTAACAGTGGACTGCAAACTAAAACGGGAACTGTATATTAACCTACTTGTAAAGAGAATCTGGAAACAATCCTATATTTTAAAACAATAAGAAACATCAGGTGAGTAAAAGGATTAAAAAATGTTTACGTTGCCCTTTGTCAAAGCATTTCAACTGTTGGGATATCACCATGGGTGGAGCTGCAGACAACTGAAAAGCGCTAAACACATCTCACAAAACTATAATTAGAATCATGTTCAAAAAACCAAATCGACATCCTACAGAAAACTAAATACATCACCTTCCTACATATCTCACTCACAAAACACAAGAGCTAAATCTCACAATCATTTTCAAGTACCCAATATTAAACCCACTTTTGCCAAGAAACACGAATCCTACCTCGCACATCTCATATTCAACATCTTTCTAATATAAACCTCTCAACATACGAGTATAACGCAAAACAACCTAAAATGGTTATATAAAAACTTCAATACATGGCTAATAAACAACAAAAAAAAAGAATTGCATCACCAAATTACTAGCAACTCTCCTTAACCCGATATTGTTACTCTTATTACTATTATACTCGTATGTATTTTTTAATTTAAACATATTTATTATGGACTTTTAAATAATCCCTTTTTACGCTTTTTTTTTAATACATATTTATTTTTTAGCTTCGCATTTACACTTTTAAATTTGTATTTCAAATTTTATGTTATATATGTTTTACGCATCTCTTTAAGCATTTTTATTCATTTGTATATCCATATATTTATTTTTTATTGTTACCCATCTCAGAACAGACATCGTCTAATGAGACGGGTAAAGGACATAATTTTTTTAAAAATTTTATGCCAATAAATGCCCGGGTTGCCGGCAATGAAATGAATGAACCCTAAGTAACCAGATCAGGTATGGTGGAACCACCGAAGCCAGAGTAAAGTTAGCCTCTCAGAAGCTGGGTTTATTGTACAGAGCCCGCAGATACTTTAATAGTACACAACTGCTAACCCTGTACAAATCGCCAGTGCGCCCCACTGTAGAATTTGGTAGCCACCTCTGGTCGGGAGCCCCAAAATATACGAAAAAAAACCTTGACTGTGCAGAAACGGGCGGTCTATTTGATATATTCGCCTATCTTAACAAACGGATTACAATCTTTGGAGCACAGGCGTCAGTTGGGAATGCTGTCCTTGTTCTACCGGTATTTTAATGGAAGATGCCCTGGGGAACTAGCGTCATTGATCCCTTCGGCACCGGTGCACAGTCGGGAAACACGCCAAACGCGCGCCCAACATTTGCACACGGGAAATTTGTCACATGAGAACGGGTCGCTTCTACAACTCGGGATTGTGGCCCTGTGTTTCCTCTCTCCTACAAAATGGGTCCCTTCAAGACCCAGGTTCAGTTCTTCCTATCCTCTAATAGACCCTCCACACAGCATCCCAAAAGATGGTATAGGCCTTCAGGGAAATTATTTCCCTCAGCGCCTCCCGTGTGGAGGTATTGTAAAAAAAAACGTGATTAACAACAATTAAAAAAAAATGCATGTTTACTCATTTTAGAAAAGTTAAATGGCTGCTTTAAGGGTCGGGACTCAAAAATGGCCCTAAACATCACTTTGCAGGTTGCTAACTCAAGTAATACCACAGATAATTTATCTATAAATTCCATACGGATAGTTGGGAAAATGCATAAGGTTTCAAAGGACAAAAATCTTCAAACTATATTCTTTAAATTCCATGAAATACACCCCTAAATGTATGAAAATAGCTACAGTTTGAAAACGATTGAAAGCAATTTTGAATGTTTTACGTAAAATTCCAGCACGTATTTCATACATAATTTAAAAGATTTTGAGGATTATTGTCTTTTGAAAACTTTCAACACATTTTCCTAATTACACGTATAGAATTTACAGATAAATAATTTGTAGTATTTCTTGAGTTAGCAACCTGCAAAGTTTGTGTTTTTGGGTGCTGACCGATATATAATAATAATAATAATCATTTTTATAGCGCCGTTTTTTGTGAAAAATCATCTCAAGGGCGCTATACAAACATTACTTCCTATTCGTATATTACATCTATTCTATGAAGTTAATATGATTTTTTTTACATTTATTTTCTCTTTTTGGACAGGCTATCATTACACATTATTTATAGACCATATAAAGAGATGCAGTTAAATGATCAAAACTAAATACGGCTTGGTCTAAGTTTTCATACGAATTAAATTGAAAAAAAAGAAGCTAACTGTATTTATTCCTTACGATATACTGAAAGACGCTAGTACAAATGATAGAGTGATTGTTTCCATTATAATCAAGAATGTATTTAAGCTAAGACAATGAATTATTATCCATATATTTTTAGAATAAATAACACGGAATACTCTTAAAAAGGGGGAGCGGCGGGGGAGGACGGGGGCCGGGGGACTGATCCATCGGGCCCTCAAATCTTCTTTGTCTTATTGACGCCCCTGGGCGGCGTGACGGGACGGTTGGTTTTGGTCTGCACGTACGCCAGGTGGCGCTTGTCGGCCGGTTCATGATAGAAATTACATCGAGATCTAAAAATTCGAGACGTTTTGAGACAACAGATAATTTAGCTTGATGTAATGTATTTGAATATCTGACAAAAAATAAATCTAAATAACACCCCCCCCCCTCACCATATATTTTATGAGGGTACATATGTATTTAAAAAAATATAGACACAAAAGTATATATGTATTATGTATATTATAAAAAACGAATTATTACAAGTTTCAATTATTATATTTTTAAATGAATAACAAAATTTTAATAATAATATTTTTTTTAATAGTTATCTTGTGGATTTATGTTCATATTAATATTAATAATAAAAATAATTTCTTTTTTAATTCCTAATTTGTTATGCAATGTTTTGTTTTACTTATCTACTTTAATAAATCATTGTTTATGTTTATAAATTGTCCATTTTTAAGTTATTGTGTTCTATTTTTACCATCTGTCTATACTTGACATTATTATTTTCAGTATTCTATATATTCCTGATGTAGAAAACAAAGTAAATTTTTTAATTCATTGATTAATAATGACGTCACAAAGTAAATACCAATCTTTTGAAGAAATTATATTATATTTTTAATTTGAATAAATGATTACCTATATATATAAAAAAAAAACAATAATAAATGTACCCAACAAATTTAACGTACATTGTTCGTCTTTCACAATATGGTGTTGTCTATTTATACTGTTGTGGGAAAAAATCTAGAATCTGAACGTAAAGGAGAATATTGATAAACTTAAACACGTTGGAGAGGAGTAAACAGCAAGTGAGCTCACGAATTTCCTGAAAAACAAATCTTACGAAGGCTTCAATTAGCTCCATTGAAATTTGTTTACGGCCGGCAGAAATTGATAAAGTAATACGATGTTGTCCTACACGGCGGCGATTATAGCTATTACTAGCGACCTTTGATGATAGAATAGTAGAGGTCGACTATAACTATTCAGAAGGGCTGAAAATCTAAAGTACAGAAGAAACAACAGCTGAAACGGAGATCGTTCCATTTGTTCCAACATTTCCAAAAGTGCAGTATATTGACCTAAACCTAACTTCGGACAAACTCAGTGACAGAAAATAATCAATTAATTGCAATTTCAATCATAAACAGTAACCCTAACAACACCATTATATTATAGTTTGAAGCAAACCGGTTTGAGACAAAAACAGTGTTCGATATACCCCTGTAAGTAGGGGGTAAGTAAATTGTTGTGTACGAAATTGGTTGGCTTCAGCTTAAATCAAAATGATGCATATAAGATTAAGAATTATAATTTAAATGAAAGTTTTTTTTTGTTTGTTTTAAATCACTTTATTTTATTTATATTAATGCATTATTAACATCATATTCATCAGGAACGTACACATACTTTCCTGATGAAGGTTGAGTTCAACCGAAACCGGTCGATAATGAAATAAATAAAATAGGGTGGTTTAAAACAAAACACCATTTAAAATAATAATGCCAAGCGGCAAAGTGAAGATAGATTAAGAATTAATTTTGCAGATATCTAGCATATATTTTGAACATAGCACACAAATGTTGATGGGTCTATTTGCCAGGGTGATAAATCCTCATACCTATAACACGGGTCCCTTCAAAAGTCAGGTTCACCCTTCCCATTTTTTAAAAAGACCTCCCACACAGCATCCCCAAAGACGATTCAGACCCTGGAAACTACCTTATTCACTCAATACTCATTTAGCAGAAGTGTGTCCAGCGTAACACATCACCCGTGTCTTCCATCGTGGCTAACAGTGACCGGTGACCAGCACTGTTGGATGGGGCCCGCTCGCTGGCTTGCGTCTTGCGTCACCGCGATCTGCATAATAATACCTGTTATGTATGGGATAAACAGCAGCCAGCAGCCTTGTGACTTGTGATCAAACGAGAAATGTCTACTATTCTAAATACACGCTTCCGTTGATACTTTTTGCGTTTATCATTCGGCCGACGTTTTCAATGGCACACACAATAGCCGCATTGTAAAACATAGACGGTTACACTTCGGAACCATCAGCTAGGGCTGCAATATGTATACAATCAATGGCAATAAATACTTTATAGGCTTAATACGACACCTTTACCTTAAAATGGAGGTGCTCATTTTTATAATGCTGACAGTGTTTGGCCTTTTCTATTTGTATTCTTCAAAGCCACAGGAATGATTTTTCTTAAATATTGAATTCTATAAAGCTAGCGGCAAAACGTATTTTTACGTATTTGAGGCGAGATTTGAGTCGCTTATTGGATAATCTTCAAGTTCTGAAGTGAGAAGGAACATAGATTTAAGATAGTAACAATCTTCACCCACCCTGTTGTCAAGTAAATGTTGAGAGAGGTGTCTCTCTTCTGTTCGTCTATTCGGTAAATAATAATAAGAGATTCTCAGTATTTGGTTAAGTATTAACTGTTTTTGTGTTTCATTCGTAGAACTCCATTTAATACATATTTTGTAAATTTAATAAGTTCTGCAAGTATTTTAGATTTGATTATTGTGACAGCTGTTTCGGCGACCATTTTCAAACTGCGGTTAATCCACATTGTGACGACTTATTCGTATGATTTTATTTACTCCCCCCCATTCTAATTTGGACGGTTTTTTAAAAAATTATGATTTATTATCGGTAAAACCGATATAGTTTGAATATAATTAAAATTCTCTTTTCTGTGGGGTTTTTACATTTATAATGTGTTTCGCCGTATTTAAATAGTAATGTTTTCATAAATGATTTATTTAAATGTGTTATATTGTTTTGATAATGTGAACATACTGAGAAGCGATGAATAAATAATTTTCCTTACTTGATTGATTAATGTTATATTAGGATCATTCGTTCGTTTACTGATTTCCAAGTGTTCAAGTAAATTTAATCTAAGACCCTTTATTTCTATATGTAAGGGTTTAGGCTCGCTGTTGTCAAGCGGGACGTGATTATTCACTAAGAGATGATTTGCGAATTTTGAAGAAGTGCGAATGTACCTGAATCGAGAGGTCGAGTTGAGAAAGCCATTCCCGTCTGCCCGATATAGCCGTTACAATAATAAAAAAAATACTCGTAGAACTTAATAATAACATTATTAAATTTGATTTCCATTAATTTTTTTTTAAATTGGTTAGTTAGGAAAATATTTCCCAAGTCCTCAAATAAATAATAATCAATGAAAATAAAACAATAACTTTGTTTATAACCACGAGAATTTTATTTAATTTTATTACGACCGACCGGTATCGCTTAACATAAGCATCTTCAGGGTACAAAAATTAAAACTGTTTTAATTTTTGTACCCTGAAGATGCTTATGTTAAGCGAAACCGGTCGGTCGTAATAAAATTAAATAAAATTCTCGTGGTTATAAACAAAGTTATTGTTTTATTTTCATTAAATATGTCTAACCACAAAGTGACTGCTTTCTATCATAAAATAATAATCAATTAATAAAGGAGGACATGTGTTAAAAAAACAAAACAAGTTGCCTTATTTCGCAACGAACGTTCCTGTGGCCTTGACAAATTACGTAAGAGTACGTCCGTGGAACGCGTTAGCATTCTGAACATCCAACAAGAAGGAAGAACTTCATTTGATTAAGTAATTGAATTTATTGAACATTTCAGAAGAAGACACAGCTAAAATGAATTTCCTATTCGTCTGTATTCACTTTACATTAATATAAGTGTAAATCACAGGAAATGAAAGTCTTCTGCAAACCGCCCGGTGAATATTAGAAAACAATTCAATAATGCAAGGAACCTCTAATTATTGCAGCGCTTACTTTGACAATTGAATAGTCATTCGTGCCATTCGGTCTGCTACGTCGAGGCCCGCTGGTGGTGAGTCAGTAGTATTGGCTGGTACTAATTATCCTCGGGTCATTACATAAACCACAAGGCCATCAATCAATTGGCAACTATTAAAGCAAATTATCACCTCATCTCCTAGTGCACTGATTAATAACAGATATCGGCCATTTAAGTTGGGATGTACGAGTATTGTTTGAATTAATAAAAAATAACGTCCATAAAATTTTACCAAAAAAACGCTAGAATAAATTTAAGTGGACATTTTGACATGACTTCTCCGACAGCTTTTTTAATAGAGTTAAATTGTCAATTTTTTACAGAATAATCGCTGGGTAAACTATGAATCCAATAAAATATCTATTATATTGTCAGAACTGTTAGACTATTCAGTCGTAATTAAACGAAGCAATCTTTCAATAAAACTTGCAGTCCTACTAAATTTATTTTTTTACTGTAGGCTATGTCATCTTTGGGGATGCTCTGTGGAGGGTCTTTTAGATGATAGAAATGAGTGAACCTGGATCTTGAAGAGACCCCATGTTGTAGAAGGGAGGAAACACAGAGGCCGGCAGATCATTCCACAGCCGAGCTGTTGAACACATGAACGAGTCGAAGAAGCGACCCGTTCTCATGTGATAAATGCCAACCGTTTACAAATGTTGGGTGCGCGTTTGGTGTGTTTCGCGTCAGTGCGGCGGTGCCGAAGGGATCAATGACGCTAGTTCCTCGGAGTATATTCCATTAAAATACCGGTAGAACAACGCCAGCATTCCCATCTGACGTCTGTGGTCCAAAGATTGCAATCCATTTGTTGAGATATGCGAATCTATCAAACGGACCGCCCGCTTCTGCACAGAGTCAAGGGTTTTTTTTAAATATATTTATTAGGCTCCCGATCAGAGGTGGTTGCTAAATTCTACAATGGGGCGCACTTGCGATTTGTACAAGGTCACCAGTTAGTTGTATACTATTAAAGTATCTGCGGGCTCTGTACAGTACGTCCAGCTTCTGAGAGGCTAACTTTACTCTGGCTTCGATGGAGCCCACATACCTGAGCTGGTCACTTAAGGTTCCATTAAAAAAGACTAGATTGTCATTAAAAAAAAACAAGTTAATAAGAATGATAATAATTGGATGGTTTTTCGTAGCGAAGTTACTTGTAAAAATAATGTATGCGTTACAATGAATATAATGAAACAGAAACCCCGAGTAAACAATAGTGTACGAGTATTACACAGCAATTGCATTAAACATTTTCTACAACTCCTAAAAATAATAAATCGCTCTGGTTATGTTACTAATTGTTCTTACCTGTCGCATAATTCGATCCCTGACTAGTGGATTTTCTTGTATATTTGGAGTTTTAATAAATATTCGGCAAGTGGGAATAACAAGAACAATCGTGCCCTAAAGATATTCGAAAACGATAATACTAATAGCAGAAGACGTTCTGAATAGAAATATGCACTGCAACGAGGCTCTGAAGCTAAACAAAGTCATTGGCCTGCCGTCAGGTTGGCGACGATGCAATGAAATATTGCAAGATACGAGTAGTTATAATCTATCCTGAATTGCATTACATTCCTATAAGTCTATAAGCAATCCCAATCTTGCAATAATTGTACGAGTATAATGAAATCGAACACACCCGATGACCACAAAAGAGAATAATAAAATACATCGAGAAATTACAGAATGTTTTGTGCATCTTACGTAATGTTTTACTAAAATACTTCGGCGTGAAGAATTATTTCGCCTAGAAATATAAAGTGTGTATGTACAATGACAGTAGATTCATGCAGAAATTATCCAAACTAAAGCCAAATTGGGAAACTCGCAGTGGTTCGCACATAGACATGAAACAATAGTGGTGTCATTGAAAAAGGTCACATGACAGAAGCGACATGGAAAACACGGTTACCCGGGCGATCAATAACACGACCGATATGGAAAAGTGAAAGACGAGTGTGTGAAAGCATTGGGGATGTTAAACAATCAATTAACATAAAATTAACAATCCGTGCACGCGTGGAAGTGATCAATCTCGAAACAGACGGACTCCGCGCGGGCCGATCGATAAGTTCGCTAATAACAACCACTGAAAAAGCTTTGAAAACACAACAAGTAGGTATATACGTCAGCGGACATCGATCGTGTCAAGCGAAGAAGACAAGTTTGTAGCAAGCCACGAAAAAGCCATACACAATTCACGCCATTACCAGCCTGCAATCGTATAAATGTTACCTTCGATATCGAATCCTAGGGGCCAGTCGGCCGAGTTTATTCGCCGGCAACACCACAGAGACATTATTATATGCGTTCCCTACGAAAAGCAGAAGGTGAAATTGATGAATTAACGGTATTATTTGGCACAAAGGACGGAGATAAAGCCTTGTAGACGGATTTGAGGCGCAGAATGGGCGGATAAGGACGCAATACGTAGTCTCCCTGACCCGCTCTAGGCGGGGAGACTTGAGCTTATGTCTGCCGCCGCCCACCGTCACACAGCCACAGCCACAGTTGGTGGGGCTTCAACTAGCCACTTGATGTAGGTGTGTTAGTGCCGCCTAAAGGGGAGCCCTCCTGTTGGTAGTGTCGCGTATAGGGAAGGCTGTCCATGTGGTGGTGCTCCCGTATAGGATGTCAGGGGTGCCAACCTCCGAGACAAAGGTAGTGCGCGCGCAGCCAGAGTAAACAGCTGTTTGCCTTTGCCCATTCTTTTTATTTCAAATTTATTGCAATCATTTTGCTGAAGGACATTATTAATTTATTAGAGAAAAAAAAACATGTGTGTGAAAGGTACAAATGGTTGAACCTTAGTAACATACGAATATCTTGCAAGGAAAATTAATACAAAAGGGTATGGAATTCTATTGAAGAAAGGGCATTAATTTGATACAATTCAGAAACGGAAGAACAAGGCAATGTGATAAAGGTAGAATGAAACCAATTTTTAAGAGCTAATTTTGACTCCATCTTAATTTAATGCCTTTTCTACTTTTTTATTTCTAATAATAACAATTATTTTGTTTGAGGAGTTTTAATCACTATGTACTTTTGTTACGTAATTTTATTACCGAGCTACCGGTTTCTACACATCTGTGTCATTCGCTAGCGTTCTTAAATTAAACAATTACAAAAATAATTAGACATTATTAGGTGAGGGTGGTGGGAGGGAGTGGTGATTTGGAGGAGAGGGAGGCGGTGGGAGGAGTAAAAATAACTAGGAAACATGGTTAAGAAAGGTGATTTACAGGGTGCTACTATTTTGTTTAACAAATTAATTTTCAATTCAATTTTTACGTTTATTTCTAAAGTTTCTAAAGCGCACAATTTAAAAGATGAATTAATTAATATTTGAATGTTTAAACTGAGTTTTTTTTCTTTATTGAAGGTATGACCTGTCTCTAATAAATATTTTGAAACTGATAATACATGGAGGAATTCCATTATAATAATATAATAAAACACATATAAAACTAATTTCCACTTTTATTTTATTTCACCGTAACCGGTTTCAGCATGTTAAAGTCATCTTCAGACTGGAGAAAATTAATCTTAATCTAGGGGTTCATTTACACAACAGATGCGTTGGGGGGGGGGAGACAACAGGGGATTTATTCTATTTCATTTTTTTTTTTATAAGAATACCGCACAAGAGTCCCAACTGCTCCCAACCGTCTGGAGTCAGTGAGACTATAGCATTCCCAATTGGGGAATGTTGTGAGGCTGAAGGTATTGGGGAGGGGAAGGAGAAGGGGATGAGGAAGGTGGGAATATACCTGGCTATTCAGATCTGGTTACCAAACACGGCTAAAAGCCATTTCATGGTGGTCTTTCACCAGGGCGATACTGATAGTATCTTCCACTCTGGAACGTGCGTAAATACACTATATATTATTTTTTAATTAATTAATTGTGAAACAGCACAAATTAATTAAATAAAATTTACTTGCGCACGCCGGGATTTGAACCCGCGACCTTCGGATTCGTAGTCGAGAGCCTTACCCCTCGACCATGGAGGCCGTCATTTCATGGGTTTTCTTTACATTTGTTGCTAAGTCGTCTTTGACTGCCGACTTTCTAATTATTTTAGTTATTCCCAGTAAGCTTTATTACCTCTGGTTTGTAGTTTACATTAATATTGTTTGGGGAATACCTTACAAGTAATGCGAATTAATAACAACCTAATGTTGTTGTTGTTATTTCAATGCTTAATTACAATCGTTATTATAATTGGGATATGGAATTTTTGATTTTAGGGTTTTATATAAACAGAATACATATTTTACTAACCGTTTTTACTACTTTTTTTACTACTTCTATTTTACTACTAAGAAACCGGTTACGGCAAAATAAAATAAAAGTGGAAATAAGTTTTACATGTGTTTTATTATATTATCAGAATTACTTAGTTAATGCCCGAGAAATACAAAAAATAACAATTATACCTATTCGTAAACTTTGAATAACAATTATTATTAATGATAAAATAAAAATGGAGTTCTACAAACTGAAGGTGAATATAACAATTTGTTTTTACCCCTTCCCTTTGAGGTACTTATCTCAAGCAGAATTGATGGTAGTAATCGAGTACTAAATCATTGCAATATTCGTTTCAGAGTAAATCCATAAATTGAAACTCCGAGCAAATGCTGAAAAACAAAAATATTAAATCCGAAAGCGTTCTTCAGTCGCACAGACAGCTGCACAAATAAGATAAAACGTTTACGCAGACAATCTGAATATGCATTTATAATTTGCTGATACTAATGAAAATGATTACATTTTCACGGTCACATTACTTCGTTCTGAGCTTGCAGGTTCCGACAGATCACTCGTATTACCTTTTGATTTTGGTTGACGGGTTTCATGAACATGAGCGTAATCTAGGTATATTAATTGTTTATGCTAATTCGTAGAACTCAATTAGTTTAATCAAAATGTAAATCAAAGTTAATACTGCTATTATTAAGGTCTGAAAGTATTTTTAGTTTTTATTATTGTGACAGCTGTTTCGGCGTTCAAGGCCATTTTTTTCGGACAAAATCGGTTATACCGAAAATAAATCATTATTTTAAAAAAAAAACTCGTCCTAATTAGAATTGGGTGAGAGTAAATAAACTCATATAAGTAAATGAGATAAAGTAAGCATCGCTTTCGAAACATGTTGATATGTATATATTAATAAAGCGGTAAATGCAAAGTAATTTTTAATTAATTTATTAATAATGACGCCACAAAGTGAATACCAATCTTTTAAAGAAATGATATAAATAAGTCGTCACATTGTGGATTAACCGCAAATGAAAATAGCCTTGAACGCCGAAACAGCTGTCACAATAATAAAAATACTCGCAGAACTTAATAATAACATCATTAAATTTGATTTACATTATTTTTTAATTAATCTAGGCATATATATACATAAAGAAGAGTGTCTCGGACGATGTTAACTTGTTTGTTTTTTTTTGTATACAAATCCACAGTTTTTCTTCCGAGGTTGATGCAATTTTGCACACTTGACTTGCAAATGCCACTGTCTACATGAGATTTGGAAAAATCACCACCATCCCCCTTTCCCACCCCTTAAAGCAGAATTTTGGTACTTGTCGGTAAATGTTTGCACAATTGACGTTCAAAATACGTAACACATCGGGAACTTCAAAACTTTCCTCCAAACCATTCGTAAACCCGGGCAACGCCGGGTACTTCAGCTACTTAAGAATGAAGATCGGGATAGTTATTCAATCGCAAACAAACAAAAGAAATCTATTTCTACGTCGCTTTTTTTCAAAGAAAGATAAACATTCCCGGATCACGAATAACACAACATTATTTAAAAAAAAATTCTACTACGATCATCATAAGTGGAAGATGTTGCCCATTCAATGAAGAAGTACTTGGATAGCAGAGGAATTGAACTCAAGACGCCTATGAGGGAACCAGAAGCATCGATCACTTCAGCCAACTGTAATTTCCATGATGAGTTATTGAGCTTTAAATATCCACTTAACTGTTGTATGGGACGCCTGTCTGGTACAGCTATTAATAAAATAGAGAAGACGTCATATAGAGGGCTAAATGAATGAAGTCTCCCAGTTGGCCCTTTGGAGACGAGGGACCATGAAACATCCACCATAAACTTATTAATTTTTTAAGAAAATTTTTCACTTAGTGAATGAACTTATTTTGCATATTTCAATGAGTAATCTTTTTCTATGTTTCGTTACCTTTTTTCTTCTTCTTATTTGACGTACCCATTGTCATTTGTTTGTTTGTTTGTATTATGTACACTTATGGAACGTATTGCATTGCACTGCCCCTGCATACCTTTTGGAATTATTAATATTATTTGTTCCATATTTTGCAACTGTTCAAAGAAAACGGATGACGAAAAAAGCGCGCTGAAACTCGGGCGAAGTCGGGACATTTAGTTCGATAAAAATCCAACTGTTCTGCAAAGCAAAGAAGAGTACAAAAATACTAGAAATTTTCCCCCAACAATCCATTCGTTTTCTCCTTCAATTATGATTGCTCGCGGTTTTCATAAGAACATAATTGCCGACTAACGGACTGTACTGTACACTGTAGAGTATACCCGGTGACTGCTAATTGAATTGATGGATGACCCTTCATTGTTGCCTGGTGCACAGACTGCACAGTGAATAGACGCCTCGGGTGCAACAGGCATTATGTCATGGAAAATATCTCCCGAGAGATAATATGCAGATCGCGTGTTGAAGTATGTTATGATAATAACTCTAGATATTTAGATTGAAATTATTCATAACTTTCTGCAGTGCTAATCGTGCCAAGTAAAAACACATCAGGTATTCTTCTCGATGTAATATTCTAAGGATGGGGGAATGACTTTATTTTCGGAATGAAATTTGAAAGACTATTGGCCATACAATAAATACATCCGAATGTACAGGTAGGTAATTGTTTAGCGGAAAATAACAAGGGTAAAATAATTTATTAAAGGAGAGCGAAAACGTGTAATTTGTTGCATGTGTTACGGGGGGAGGCCAATAAGTTCGCGGAATCAGAGGGAAACAAAATTTAAAAAAAAAATTAGCAATCTTATTTAATATCAACAGCGCTTCAATAACATCTCTATGCTTAAAAAAATTGACAGAAATTGATTCCTTCGATAATTCATCACCAAAAAAAAATTCACAGGTTTTTTTCAAATTCGGAAATTAAAAATTGTCACTCGAGCCCAGATCTGGAGGCCTCTTCCCGTTATTTTAAAGGAAGATTCCTTATACTTTGTCTGAGGCTTAAAGACTCTTGATTAACTTGACGAAATATCTCCAACTAACACAAAATTTGGAAACAAAACTCCAATCCAAAACCTTCGCCGTTCCTTGAGTGTGCGTTCGGAACGAGTGAATCCGGATTTGCGAACTTGGAGTGAGTCCACCGCCTTTGGAATCGAATCCATTGGACTCGGCCGGTTGTACCGATTCTCCTCAATGCCGCGCCGTGAATTGTCAAGATCTATATAATTTTTAATGTTTACTAATTATTTATGTTTAAAGTAAATAATAACGTAGTTGATAACATATGCATGAATTTGTAGCAGCACCCAACCTGAACGGGAGCATTGTCACGGAAGGGAACAAATTTGGTCAACTTTCAACACCGGAAGCATTTTATGGAATATTTTAAAACAAAATAGTACCATATATTTTTTGAATCGTTGAAGATATACTAAAAACAACTAACATAAAAATATAACAGTAGCAGCTGGGACTCGAACCTAGGAACCTAGGTCATGGTTTATCCGGGACCGTGGCCCATTGTTCTCCGCCAACGCAATTTGTAACTTCTGATCTGGTGGAAGACGATTATGACACAAGTACCTATGAAAAACACATCGTAAAATAAAACGTACGTTACACATATTGCAAAAACTAACCGAATCGATACTATATTTGATGAAAACATGATTTATTTTCATCGTGAACTGTTTATGGGTATTTGAACTAATCCAGAAGTGTGTAAAGAATAACATTTGGCAATGAAAAGTTGTTTTAGTGGCTTTTGGCATGAGATATATATACACGTAATAATATGGTTGTTTCCATTCTGAGACTTGAAAGTAATTCGATTCCAATGCTGATATCGGGACACAGACCACACTATCACAGTTATGTAATGTGTTTTAACAACTATACTCTTTTGATAATAAATGATCATTTTAATAAATTACTTTGCATTCACCACTTTACACGGACATCTACATGTTTCGATAGCGATACTTTCCTCATCAGGAATATACAGAATACTAAAAAATAATAATGCCAAGTATAGACAAATGACAATATTGTAAGAATAGACAAATTATAAACATAAACAAAAAATGATTAAAGTGGGTAAGTAATTAATCAAAAATTATTATAAAACATCGAATAACAAACTTATATTAGAAATTAAAAAATAAACTATTATTAATATTAATATGAAAATAAACTCACGAGATACCTATTTAAAAAAATATATATAATTAATATATATTATATTTAATTCAGTATTAAAACTTTTTTCTGTTTTCTGTTTTCTAAAATTTCAAATATGTCTAATTGTAAACCGGTTGTATAAAACCTTTATACCAAAAGACTGATTGGTTTCTAAAATATGAGTGGTAAATTCAGAATAGTTGTTATTATTTAAACACCTTAAGTGTTCCTTAACTCTAATACTAAAATTTCTAGTAGTCTTTCCTACTCCACAAAGTGAAAACAAATCTTTTCAGGAGATTATAATGATAGGTTTCTTAAATGTGCGGTGAACTTTTAAATGGCAATTAAAAGCGTGTTTTGTCTCTTTCTAACACAGTTTAAATCATATACATTACTACCATATAGTACAAAAAGAGATAACATCACTTTCATGAATCCGTTTCGGGCTGGGAGAAATATCTCCCCAAAAGACTGTACGGGTATTTGTTTTCTGAGATAAATATCTCCCAAAAAGACTAAAAGGGTTAAAAAATTATTCTTCGCTGTGTGGGTATTGTTAGAAGTGCTGGAGGCATAGTTAAATATTTGATAGAAATAAAAGTTCACAACCACAAGGAAACACAAAAGTGAATCCAAAAAGGTTTTCCAACCAAAATCATAATAAAGAGTATATTGTGATAATAATCATAAATTCAATATTGTGAACATTATTCGTTTAATATCCGGCTGTCGTATCGTCGCCCCTCTTGGGGGATGTGTATACAAAACCTTAACTTTATTTATACTGGCCTTTTACATATGATCCAGTTGTATGACAACCGTAAAGCCACTTGTTTTACTTTACAAAAATTCACATACCGTCAGGACCAACCTGACAAACCTTTCATATTCATTTGCCCGCGTGCAGGACTAATCTTAGGATAAATTCTCCAATTTCCCGTATTTGTGCGCAATATAACGCACAATTTCACAATATCGACATTCTTCACAATACCTTTTCAAAACAAGGAAACGAAGTAATACGTGCGACCACAAATTGATGCACGAGTATAAAATGCATCGAGAGCATCTCCTGCCCCGATCCCACCTTCTTATTTTGTTTTTGCTTTCTCTTGTTAGCTTCATAAATAAAACACCGTATTTAAGCACTTTGTTGGCTTACCTTTTGTTAAACTATCTTTGTATGTATATTTGTATAAAAAGTTGTTTGTTTCTTACAAATATATAAGGTTCACAAAACTTGACATGAGATAGGGGATAACATTCCACAACCAAGTCCTCCCGACACTGAAAGACCAATAATCAATTTGAATAAACACAAAAAAATTACAGTACTGTGCACGAAACGCAATGTTTTCAATAATACAATAATGAATAATTATATACCTCAATTGCAAAACATTTCTAAGTGGCAGAATGGTGCAAAGGACGGTTTATGGCGAGATTGCTCTTATCGGCGGCAGTATTTACATCAAACGTGATAAGATGAAATTCCAATGCATGGGTAAATACAACAAGCGAGAATGTTAGGTAGGGGCAGGCTCAGCTTCATTCGAATTAACACATTGACCTTGACGAGCTCTCTGACTCATCTCGACCTTTATGATGGATCAAAATTAGTAATGAGAATGTTCCGAGATACCCGAACGGACCGAATGATTTTAAAGTCGAACATTTTCATTAAATTAGTAATGAGAATGTTCCGAGATACCCGAACGGACCGAATGATTTTAAAGTCGAACATTTTCATTAAATTAGTAATGAGAATGTTCCGAGATACCCGAACGGACCGAATGATTTTAAAGTCGAACATTTTCATTAAATTAGTAATGAGAATGTTCCGAGATACCCGAACGGACCGAATGATTTTAAAGTCGAACATTTTCATTAAATGGTTCGACATTTGTGGTATTGAGTGATTTGGTGCTTTCTCCTCTTTGAGCCAACGTTCTGACAGCCTCGCAGTGCCTAATAATAAAAATAATAATAATACTTGGACGATTTATATAGCGCCGTTTTTGTGAAAAATCACCTCAAAGGCGCTGTACAAATACTACTCGCTAGGGTTTATCTTATTATGTACATATACAGAAAACATACTTACCTGCTAGGGCACTCCAGATAAAAACTTAATTAAATTACAATGTTTTATCATCAGTATAAAATTGCCAATGAGAATCTTAAATCATATCAAAAATGTTCAATCTTAAAACGATTTAAATCCATCGAAGTGATCAAAACATAAAAAAAAATTAATTCATCAATCACTGAGATGCAAACACCGCCGAAACAATTCAAGCAACATAGTGAACAAAACATGACGTTTTAAAAATACTTATTTTGTTTGTTCTATTCATTTTACATGAATTATTTGTACATTAAAGTTTACAAAATAACTCATAACTTATATACTATTGGGTACTTTACATATAACTAAAATAATTTAAAAACTAATGGCTTTTTTCTTGCTTATCTTAATGTGGTTTATACATTCTATTTTAAATGTATTAATTGGTGTAATTTTGATTGGAACCGGCAGAGCAATACAACATTTCATCCCTTCATAAAATAAACTGTTTTGCGTATTGGCTTTGTTCCTTTTGAATGTCCATGTTGTGAATAATATTGTTGAAAAAATATATTTTTTATAATATATATATATTAGGTAAAAGTTGTTTCTGATTTTACGTATAAAAATCATTGCGTTCAATGTCAACATTTGTTTCAGTTTTAGCCAATTTAATTCCTCTAACATTTTAGCTACTTTTGAATATCTATTTCGCTTTAAGTCACATTGCTCTATTCTGGAGAATGGGTTTTGCGACATCAATATAATGTCATCGTTTTGTTTTTTCATATCATTGTAAACCCCTGTATAAACGGATATAACCTAGGAATATATAGAAATAGAGAATTAAAATTTCTTCTTGTATGTTTCTTATATCTGTCGTAATCGATAAATAGAACTAATACCATCAGATGGGAGACGCAATATGCTTTGGATTTTGCAATTCGTGTTTATCCGACGTTTCCCGGAAAAAGGGGTGGAAAACTATATATAGCTCAAACTAAGCAGCCCTAAACGCTCGTGAGTTGTATGGCCAGTATACTATTATTAGGTGTATCTACGTTATTAAGCTAGGTAAGTTGTCGTATCGTAAAAGGGTTGATAGGTATATAATGCGGAAACGTGGGGGCGATTCGCTACAGCAAATAAGAAATGATTATCATCCTGCAATCGATTAGACGACCAATTATAGTCACGACCGCCGCGGTATTATCAAAAGGCAATTCTCGTGACGCACATAATTAATGTGTGTGATTAATCTAAACAGGAATTAAACCAGAGTTATGCGTAATTTTAATTTCTTAATATTATAGTAGAACCTGCATTGGTGGGTATAAAAATTGACCTATCCATTGGTGACTAGATAGAATCAGTGGGGAACCGTGGAGGTTGTAATGTAATGATGGTTTAGGGGGGTTTTGCTGGTAACGGAATGCACATACTATATAACCAATTACAGAAGGGCGCTGTTCGGCCTCCCTTGGCGCTGCGGCGCCTCGCAGATGTTCGCAGAGGGAAGCCGGGACGAGTCAGCGCTACCGGAGATCGGAAAACACTCTTGTCCAGGCCGTCGCCCAGCGGCAGGGCGCGCCCCTACACCATAGATGGAGAATTTACCTCATGCCACTTTAGCATAAGTGCTAAATATATTCATATTAAAAAAAAAATTATTATATATTTTTTTTATGTTCTATTTCCACATCATGTAATTTATTCAGATGAATTATTTTATATGGCTGACAGAAGTGGCGGCTCGTGACCTTTGAGTGAGCTCTAGTAGAGTGCTAAGATTGAAAAAGACGACGTTATTGATGTTGTTGAAGCCGAAAATAACATTTATTAATTAAAAATAAAAGTCATTTTCGGCTTCAACAACATCAATAACGTCGTATTTTTCAATCTTAGCACTAGAGCTCACTCAAAAGTGACGAGCCACCACTGGCTTACAGAGTATTGGACTCACCGCTTTGTTCAACTGAAATAAACACATTATTATTATTATTACAATCCAAGCAACAACTGCCTTATGCAAGATTGAAGAGGTAGCACCCGGGCTCCTTCAAATCGGGAAAAGTCTCACTAATGTACGTAGAAGTTGTTCTCATTGAACCGGTTTCACCTAGTGAGGTAGGTAATGTAAACCATACAATAATATAATTATGTAACATAAATTGTACATATATTTAAACATGCATCAATAAACGTCGATTTATCGACACTGAAACTGAAAAGATATCTAATTATATTAAGTCGAAAACTATGCACGTGTTTCTGAGAGAGAAATCTCTTTGACATTAATAGATGCAATCCAAGATTCAACGCTAAACCCTTTTAAGCGGACGGTGCACCACTACAGGGGCGATTGCCAGTATACATTAGTTTTATCAATGTTGCCGAATTAGCCGGTATAATAATTTGACCCAGATCTATTATTTAAGTCATTACCTTATCATTTGCTGTTGAAGCGACGTGCAATTGATTCTAGCGAAGATTTGTTCATCCAAATAACTCCGAATCACAGAGAACAATTATCACTCGAACAAGGCAAAAACGAAGTAATATGACACTGGAGACATAACAGACGACTAATAGTAGACATTTGGAAATTTACAAAGTGGTGCAGACGGGAATCAGCAATCTTCATGATAGTGGTTATCAAAAGATAAGATAGAATATTATTATGCCTCACGAAAAAACAAAACTGCACTTTATCTCGCATTGCCCGAGTAGTGGTTAACAAAACAAGAAATGCAAACAAGAAGAAACGAAAAAAATATCATAAAAGACTACAAAGCGTGATGTGTGATTTAAAGCGAAGTATGTATTTCGTCGTTACCGGAAAACAATATGTCAAAAAACGTGGCAAAAATGTTAATTGTTCAGGAGGAACTAATAACTGATTTTTGAGAGTTATGAATTGTTTTTTTTTCTTAAATACGCTTTGTAGTTTACGATGCAACAATATATGTTCACACACAAAAACCTTATAAATTCAAATAATACGATAATAAATTAAAGGTACAAATAACATTCTGTGTGATTTTACAAATATTTAACTAATTTTCATGGGAGGTATTTTCCGGTTGACGACGATTTATAGATTCATCGATATAATTTATCGTATTTAATAACAAAAAAAAAATAGTTTTAATAATAAATTGGTAAATTCAATATTAGCTTCACCAAAAAATTATATTCCAATGAGAATATTGGTGAAAGAGGCCACACTTAGCTGGTTCGAAATTTACGTGACTGGTACGAGTGTAATTCCGCAGAGGGTGAAGATTGCCCTGGTGATAGCCAGCCTCCGATAAATGAGGATGCCAGAAGAATTATATTATAGAGCCTTGATGAGCCCAAAAAAAAGTTGATTGCCACACATTTATTAGATATTATTGTAAAAAGGAATAATATTATTTTAACGCCAAGACAGTTGTAACTATATAAAAAAAAAAATAAAATGATTTATTTTTAAAAAAATATTTTTTTTATGGAGTTACAACTGGAGTTGCAACCACGTCAACAAACGAAGAAAACATCGAAACAGTGAAGAAAATGGTTTTGGAAAATCGTCGAATCACTATTAGGGAAGTTGCAGAGGATGTTGGCATATCAATCGGCTCATGCCATGCAATTTTCTCAGATGCTTTGGGCATAAAACGTGTGGCAGCGAAGTTTGTTCCGAAATTGCTAAATTTTGAGCAAAAGCAACGTCGCATTAGTATCGCTCAGGAGTTGTTGAATGACGCCAACGACGATCCAGATTTGATCAAAAGGGTCATAACTGGTGATGAAACGTGGGTATATGGTTATGACGTCGAAACCGAGGACCAATCATCCCAATGGAAGCGGCCAGAAGAGCCAAGACCGAAAAAAGCACGCCAAGTTCGATCAAATGTGAAGGTTTTGCACTGTTTTCTTCGATTACAATGGCGTGGTGCATCATGAGTTCTTGCCAACAGGTCGTACGGTTAATAAGGAATACTACAAGGAAGTTATGCAACGTTTGCGTGAAGCAATACAGCTCAAACGATCGGAATTGTGGAAAAACAAATCATGGATTTTGCATCACTATAATGCACCAGCTCACACATCTATGCTTGTTCGTGATTATTTGGCCAAAAACAACACCGTAATCATGCCTCAACCACCGTATTCACCAGATTTGGCTCCCTGCGACTTTTTCCTATTCCCGAAACTGAAGAGACCAATGAAAGGAAAACGTTTTGCCACAATTGATGAGATAAAGTCAGAATCGAAGAACGAGCTGATGGCCCTACCGAAAAGCGCATTCCAGAAGTGGTTCGAGGATTGGAAGAAGCGCTGGCATAAGTGCATTATATCTGAGGGGGATTACTTTGAAGGGGAGAAAATGGATATTGATGAATAAATAAACAGTCTTCGAAAAAATTCAAAATTAACCTTTTTATTTTGAAGACACCTCGTATGTATTATAATAGATAATATAAAAAGAAACATAGTTTGACGGTGGAAAAGCCGTACTAATGCATGCTTATACTGTAACATTGATGTGCCAAATACTCGTATGTCAACTACATCCAAGTATTCGTTCCGCACATGTTGAATCCGCCGCGTAGGGGAATCATATTGCGACGCTTAAGTTGAATTGTCACAATAAAATGGCAGGTACTGTCTTGTCCTACCAGGTACATGAAAAGCAATCAAACACAGCAGTTCAGGGGTATACAACATTGAATTCTCAATAATTCTACGTTCAGATAATTTTACTAAATTTAAATAATAAAGTAGATAGTCGCAGTCTTGCATTCTGTAGGAATGGCCGTTCTAAAATTTACGTATCTTGGAATTTACGTATTTTGGAATAAAAGTGGCGTTTCTTTGATGTTCAACAACAAAGGTATACCTTTGTTTTTTTTAAATTTTGCTTTTTTTCTAATTTTTAATTGTCTTTTATTATTAAAAAAAATTTATAATGTTACTATACTTAATTTTTATTATTGAGTCTGTTTGTTTCGCTGTTCTAAGTCATTTTCAAACTGTTCTATCGTGATACATTTTTATGAAAATGGAATAAGAATGACTATTTGGCGATTTCAACGTGAAATTTGCTGTGTTCTGCGTTCCATTTTATGACTATTCAAGCTATTGTCAAAACCATAGGCAAAATAATATTCAGAACGTACAATATTACTTTCTTAAAATACCAGAATATTGAGTGAGAAACACGAAAATTCATGATATTTACCCGGAAATTGCGAATGTGGCGTTATACGCGTGATAATGGCAAAATTCGCGTTAAAATGACGAAATTCGAGAAAAAACTCACGTCACCGTTAACGTGTCTCTACTAATCGGTCATTAATTGAATACTTAAACCTCATTCATACGAACCCCGTGTATTTCAGGACAAATATCAACTGTACGAAACGTTTATTTGTACGAATATGCCAACCGCTCTTGGCAAAATCATGTCTTGTCAATTATACTACTATGTTTATTTTGTCCCGCAACCGTTGGGCATGATCGTCTAAATACTAAATGAAGTGGTAAACACAAAGTTCCACACTAGGAGTTATTTTTAATTAATAATTTTCCAACATAAGGTTAGTAATTTATAAAATGATAAATAAACTTACAGCCAGCTCTCGGCGAAATAAACAGCAAATGCCAGTTTTCAACGCATCACATACCTGAAACAAACGTGAGACTTCATTACAAATGGTTGGAATAATTCCACGATGTATTTACACTCATTACTTACTTGAACGGAACGTCAAACGTCAAGTCGAGGACACTCGAGTGCTCAAATTACGCTAATGGACAATAAAAAAATTTAAAAAAATGACGTAAATAGGATAACGTAGGATGATCATTCAACTAACTCACAAGGAGAACCCTACGAAAACATTGTAATTTTCCATTATCATAACCATTCAGCAGAAAATCTATCTGCCAAAGTAACGAAAACTGTTGAACGGTGAGTATATAAAATAAGTGTACACACACACACACACTGAGAGAATTGGCGTAATATGGGTATTAAAGCACAATAATGTGACATTAAACCAAAACATTTTTAAAGAATCGCTCGGATAGCAAACACATTAGGAAAATGTGCACCAATCTAAAAATTGAAGCCTGCAAGCAGAATCATTTTAATGAGATTCTAGCTTGTGTAGTGGGTAAGGGGGGACTGCGAACGAGTATTCCAAACTATTTCGAACCAATCTGAACCACCGTCGGTGTGCACCACTACAGAAGCGAGAATCTCTTGTGATTGAATGATTTTCCTGTAATTTACTGAGGGAAACGAGAGAAGACAGTTTGTGTTGTTGTTCTACATAATGATATGTATACAACATATTATAGTCTGACATTTAAAAATAGACAAACATTGAGGGCGCTGCGATTGTTTAAAAGGTTTTAAATGGCAACAAATGGTATGACTCATAGGAAAATAACTTTAAAAAATCACAATGGTCTTAGTGCATATGATTTACTTTAACCAAACGGAGAAAATTCCAAGATTATATTTAAACATTTATGTATCGAAATAACCATGTTATCAGATGTTAGATAATCATATTTAGAGATCAAAATTATTAATTTTAAAAAAAAACGTCAAAAAACTAATTATGATGTTATGCTTTGTTTCTAACGAACTGTCAAACGCGAATATGTTAAAACATTTTAATGTGAAGAACAAATATCAAAGACAATGTGAGTAGCTCGGTGTTGTCAAAATAATAAACGTCTACATTTAAATGCCAAGCTTGTAAGTGTAAGTCATGAAGAGGAACGGTTGCGCGCCCTGTTTCATACAAAACTTAATTTTGAATTTGAGGCCAAAATACCGATCCAAACTTAATGATCGTTCCTTTACATTAACGGTATATAAATACCCGGTACGGATTAGAAGCATTTTTTTATATTATGAAATATATAGGTCATTAAAGGAATCAATTTTTCAATCATGATTTTAGAGGTAACTTTAAAAATTATTTGTGAGTTTATGCTTTTCTTAAATTGTCATATTTGCTATATAAACACAATTATATAAAATAAAAATAAAAAAATAATAAAAAAACATAAAAAACGTTTTTCCGGGTCGATACTTTAAATTATGTACGGCTAATTTGTGTTCCAATTAATTAATTGATTTTATCATAATACTGATTTTAACACATTTATTTTATTTTTTCATTAGATCTTAATAGCAGATAAGGTAAAACTTTTTTTTAGCACTTTAGCACCGAAATAATTGCTAAAGTTGCCCTCTGAAATCGTGAAAATTCAATTTCTTAAATAGCCTTTATTTCGTAAGTTCAAAAATATATTAAAAAATAAACGAAAAAAAAGATCATTCGGTTTAGATGAATATTTTGGCTTCAAATCCAAGATTAAATTTAGTATGAAACAGGCCACGCAGCCGTTCCTCTTAATTAAGTGGCTAGTATGATTAAAATACAAAAATAAGAAATGAGTGTGCTCGTTGTTATGATCGTAAATCTATTTTTCCATCGATGAACCAACGGAGTAAATATTTCGCACGCATCCCCCACCATAAGTTACAAGTAAGAGTTTATAACACGATGACGCGAAGACGGGTGATAAAAATGTGCACAGTAAATGTAGTAGGAACGGAGATTCGGTAGTGGAGTGTACAGAGTGCACAGTAGGTACAGTGTATGCCTACACGAGGCGTTCGATGTGTTTGTTGGCAGTGTTGGCACGTGGCCAGGCTAATGTTTAGTCGAACAGATTCTTGTCTTCCGATACACGGCTCCCGCTCCCGCAGAGTAAGTCTATCGACTGTGCGACGTACGACCATAAACATATTTCTAATATAAAACAAATAATGTTATGAAATTATGATGGATAAGGACAAAGTCCTTATCACAGAGCAAATAATACATAGGGGGCGAGGGGCGAACTAGGCGTCCCGCCAATTTAAGTAAAACAGCAAATAAGTTAAAAGGTTAGGCTTTTCTACAAAAATTGAATATGTTTGACCCATTTAATAAATGTTTTATAATTTGCTCATCGCAGTCAAAATCACGTGAAACAAGCGTGGACGGCAGTGAACTGACCTGGTGACAAAATGGGTGTCACGTGACATTTGTCTCCAGCCGTTGAAATGGCGCTTAGGGAAAGTCTATTAATTCTGACGTCAGTGGGCCTTATGTTAAGTCACTTAAATCTAAAGATGTCTTCTTCTTCTGGTGCCTCTCTTATCTCCGATCCGAATGAATATCACTAGAGCAATTCTTAACCTAAATACCTGGAACATATAACTACACTTGTACCATCATGCAGATGCTTCGAAGCTATGCATGTCTTAATACGTCATCCATCAATCGTTCCTTGGAATATTAATTGGAAAATCTTGCAGGGTAGTTCGTGGATTCGTCTTTATAGGTATTATTTCAAATGCTGTTATTTTCAGCGTCCGTGTTTTGATGCCATATATGAGAGTTTTCCTTACAAAGAGTTCTTCAACATGAACAATAAACACTTGTTACTTTTGAAATGGCTTGCACTTAAAAAAAACATAAAACAAAAAACGTTCCGTGGGTTTATTACGTTTGAGAAGCACCATATTCGTATTTTCTTCATTCTCGCCTTCCTAAAATTTAATGGAAACATCGAGAACACGACACGAATAACAAGCAACTACTAAATATTTCTACAACAAAATGATAAATGGTCACAATAACTAATAACTAAGTTATACCGAATTCATTATAATTACTGATATTACTATGACGAAGTCACCGGTTGAATTCTGGCGCTCGCACTCATAATTGGTCCGTCAACATCGGTCATGGCTAAAATAAAGCGGAACAAGTCGGACTACGCTCAAACGCCAATTATTCTACAACACACACGGAAGGTCGGATGGGAGATGGTATGAGATACCAGGAAGATGGCGGAAGTGGAATAGTATAGAACAGAACTTAGTGAGGCAGGTGCGCAAATCAGGAACATACGCAATACGGGTAATATCAACATCGAACGTTGGTTATACACAAGATTATTAGATATTCGAACTTAGTTTAAGAAAAGGGTAAATAAATTGTGTATACAGAAAAAACAAAATTTTACCTTTTACAAAATTAAAAATGATTGATTAGCGTAGATATCTGGCTAAACTTTGTCAACTGTAAACTTTGCCTGCTCTCAGTACAGGTTTCCTTGTGAGACAGGCACTGTACCATGACCCTTTTATTACATTAAGATTGTATAGATGAAAAAAATAATTTGTGGAGTGGACACCGAATCAAGATTACGAGAGAAAACCCGGCTTTTGGACTATCCGAGATTTTCATGACGGCAATACATAATGCTATCGATAGAATTAATATGATGAATTATCTTGATGTATAAAGAAAGAAGAGTGTTCCGAACAGTGGTTTGTTTTGTATACAAAACTACAGTTTCATTCCGAGCTTGATGAAATTTTGCAAACATGGCCTTCAAAACAAGTGGAAGTCTACAAGAAATCTCGAAAAATCATTCCCCTCCCCCACCCCCCTTTCCCATCCGTTAAAGTAGAATTTTGGAACGTCTTGATAACATTTTGCACACTTAACTGACTAACCATCACGCCGTTTATATAGGTTAGATAGGCAGAAAGAACGGACCTCCAAACAATTCGATCTTGGCATACACTTCTTGCTTCATTCACATTCATACGTCTCATACATTCTCTTCTGTTATTCCGATTTCTGACATGGCCCGATCCAAATATTTGATTCACTTGATCATGCCATGTCTTCCTCGGACGTCCCCGGCTTTTTCTTCCATTCACATTCGCGTCATATATTCTCCTTACACTCCTTTCTTCGTTCATTCCCTTTCTTAATCTTACTCATTATGTTTACATCAGCCTTGCATACTTTACGAATCTCAACATTTTTCACACGATCATACAAAGTTTTAGCATACATTCCCCTCAGAGATCTCATTTCTACAGCATTCAGTCCTTCCTGCAAACTTGTCGTTCATAATTAAGGAAAAATTACTGGGTTGGGGGGGTAACACATGACAACCTCAAAACTATACTCCAAACCATTAATTACCCTGGGCAACGCCGGGTACTTTACCTAGCATTAAATAATTAACGACAGTTTCACTACGCTCAGGTGGCAATATGCTGGCACTCGGTCACCGCAATTATATTTTAAAAGTGCACTTTCGCTTATCACAATCAAAGTTCAATCGGGTAATCGTTTTATCATTCATTGTTTATAAATATAGTTACTTCATAACATAACAGTTAAATCTAACGAGAGATACAATGGTTTTAACCGTTTCTCGACCCCCATGTAAACTAGTACCTACTAACGATTTTTTGTGGTCGGGGTCAGATTTTATTAAATCACAGAAAAGAGTCGTTTGGTATACGATTCAAAAGATTTACGGTATCTAGACAATGGATGTATACAACGTTATGACTCAAAAGATGTCGCATTGAATAGATATTTTAAATCGCGAGTCGCGACATCAGATGCCGAAATCGTAGACTAAAATATGAATGTACCTTGAATTAATAATATGTAGTATTAATAGGACGCCCAAGTATGGAACGCCGTAGGTGTGGATGATTCAATGGAAATGGCAAATGAATATTAATAAGGTGGGGTTATCAATATCACACTGTTGGATAAATAGTCAGGAACCTGTAGAATAACTACTGTGTATGAGCTAACATCTATAGCTTAGTATCATTATATTAATCAAATTTATTTTTAAATTACTGATACGCTGTTTCGCCATTCAAATTGCAGTTAAGCCACATTGATACGACTTATATGATTATATTTACTTCTATCGAATTTTAATTTAGACGATGTTTAAAATGATTTATAACCGGTAAAACCGACTTACAAATTTTATTTTAAAAAATTAAATGAAGTTCTATCAATTAAAAATTAACTAACTAACCATCACGAAGTTTCCCCGCAGGGGTAGGCAGAGAGGATGGACCGCCAAACAACTCGATCTTGGCATACACTTCTTGCTTCATTCTCATTCATACATCGTCTCATACATTCTCTTCTATTATTCCGACTTCTGACATGGCCCGACTCAAGTATTTGATTCACTTGATCGTGCCATGTCTTCCTCAGGCGTCCTCGGCTTCTTCTTCCATTCACATTCGCGTCATACATTCTTCTTACACTCCTTTCTAAGTTCATTCGCTACAATAAAACAAAATAACAATTAATATTGGCAATATGTTTCTTTGCCTATATCAAAACTACGGTGACTGAGGAGTAGAGCGAAGGAGTTTTCAATTTCACTTAGGAAGGCGGTAAATTCAATTTAAATGTCTCAAAGGAATTGTACGTGCGTTTCCAGAAGTAATTTCATATCCAGACGTGCCTCGGAAAAGCCGGGAATGAAAAATGTTGTATGTGAACAAACAGAATTTCTCAGAGACGGGTAAAAGGGGAAAACTAATCAAAGTAGTGAAGCACGTTTGAAAACATTCTTACTAAACAAATGCCAATACACCTAATGAGTGCAGTCTCAGTATCAGTCTTCTCACAAACTCAATATTAGCAAATGTACTATTTTATGTGTCCTTTCTCTTTTCAGGACTTTTTAAACAAAACTTTTGATTTGAGGTCAAATCACCTAACTAAACTACAGTGGCAGATCGAAACGTCGATTGAAATGGTTGTAGCTGTGTTTGGTGACCAGATCTAACTAGCCAGGTACTCCCCCACCTTCTCCCTCTCCTCCCCATACCCTTCAGCCTCACTAAATACCCCAATTGGGTTTGCCATAGTCTCACTGGCTCCGGCTAGAGGGGAGCAGTGGGGACTCGCGGTATTCACATAAAAAGGTTAGTTGCAAGAAAAATGAAACGGCGCCTTGTCCCGTGTTATAACAATAATTAAAATATTCATTACACGCACTTGCACTAGTAATATCCCTGATTCATTCTCCACAGGTATGGGGGACACATTGATTAGCATCGACCCAAACGGGAGTGTTAATTATCACGAAAGTGAGTCAAATTACTTTCTGAAATGTCGTATAGTTCAATAGCATGATTGAATATTCAGATATTGTGGATAAGTAGGAATGAACAAACAATGAAAATGGTGAATACAATAATATAATAATACTTTTTTTCGAACATCAGAACTCTGCGTTGGCACACTCATTGCTCAAATCGCTTTTAAATTCTGCTATGCCGTTTAAAATATCTAAGATAACACTTTAAATAAATCGATGATACATAAATTCATTTGTAATGATTGCAACTATTTTTAAATAGGAAAGACTTCTAGAAATTTCAGTATCAGAGTTAAGGAACACCAACGGTGTTTAAATAATAACAATTATTCCGAATTTGCAAATCATATTTTAGAAACCACTCATTCATTTGATATAAATAAAGGTTTAAAAATTTTATATACAAATACAACCGGTTCACAATTAGACAATTTTAAATTTAAAAAATCAGAAAAGCATTAATAGTGAATTAAATTTAATAAACAATCAAATATTTGTTAAAAATAGCTATCTATTGAATTTATTTTTATATTAATATTAGTAATAAAAATAGTTTCTTTTTTAATTTCTAATATAAATTTGTTATTCAATGATTTGTAATATTATTTGATTAATTACTTCCTTCTTTAATCAATTTTTGATTATGTTTATAATTTGTCTATTCTTACATTATTGTGTTCTATGGTTATCACTCGACTATACTTGACATTCTTATTTTTTTAGTATTCTGTATATTCCTGATGAAGAAAGCATCGCTTTCGAAACATGTTGATATGTATATATTAATAAAGAGGTTATTACAAAGTATATATTTTAATTAATTTATTAAAATATTTGATTCACCAGGTCGTGCCATATCTTCCTGGGGTATTTCTGATTCCTCGGATATTCCTCTATTACCCATTTCTCCATCTCTCCTCTTTAAATGTTTAAATCTAAGCGACCCTTTGGTAATTTTACTAATTATCATTCAGGTTAATGTTATATCGGTCTTGCATCCTTTTCGGATCTCTATATTCACAATATTATTAGCTCAAAGTGCGTTCAATGACATGATATTCTATATATAAGACAAAGCTATGCACTATTACTTACGAGTGTTGGAGCAAATTGAAGAGGTATCCCAAATCAATAAACACAAATAAACCAGTTTAAAACTAAACAAGCACATTCACGTTGTACTCGTATAGAGAGTTCATAAGTCGGCGTAGGTAGGCACAGAACACGGCGTAACAGTGAGACGAGGCGAGGGCGAGGTAGAGAGTACAGAGGAGTGAGTGCACGTGGTATCGGCGCCGCCCCGGTGAATGAATGAATGCCGAAGTGAAAGCATCATCATAATAAAGATGCACAAGCCGCGACGCGCCGCACAAAATAAACCAACACGATCATCGACGGAAATTCCCGAATTCCTCGGGGGAGCGGCGCCGGATTTAGAACCGACGCCGGGCGTCGCGACGCGTCCGCCTCTAGTTTGAAGGAATCCACTCGCCGGCCGCAAGTGGACAGGAGAGGAAGAATTCAGCTATTTGCATTTAACCGACAGATAATATAATAAGGTTTATAAGAGGAATTGCACGCAACAAGCGCACAGCAACGCAGCGGTAGATTGTTACCGTCTGAAGTCTGAACTCTCATTCTCAAACACTCCTACCTGGAATACCTGAATTATATTATTACGGAATATCGCATAGGAACTATTGTATAGATTTTGAATTACCTTTTTAACTATTTACAATCCGAAAAAAAATCCTATTTTTTGTTTCTCCATATCATGCAATATAATTTTATGTATTATATATTATAATAATATTAAGTACAATTTAATGTTATGCGTAATATAAAAACACGTTGCTATTTTCATTATGTCATGTACTTATGCACTTGAATATACTGTATCATGTACATCATATTTTCAGTATTTTAGTTTTAAATTTTTTTTGTTGCATTATCTACATTATTAATTTAAAAACTTTTTATTATTAATTTTCATTGAGTTAATGCACTTATATATTATTTTACATATATATCATAACACGCTCATATACCTACTACGAATCATGTAATTTTTTGTTGTTATCAAGTACTTTAAAACTTCTTTTTATTTTCTGTGTACTCTCATATAAAATGTAAAAAATGTAAAAGCTCATAAGGACGTTAATAATTAATCAATATATTTCTAAAGAGGTGTAGTTTTGGACAAAGTATAATAAGTTTCATACGGGTACTATCCGCATACCACCTGTAAGAATTGAACCATTGCATCGCTTGAAAAGACCTTATCTATGTTGGGTACACAGCTCTGAATAGCCAGGTGCATCCCAACCTTCATTTACCTCACTCACTTCAGCTTCACAACATTCCCCAAATAGGGATTCCATAGTTTCCAGTTCTGACTCTGATAGTTTGTAAGCCTAAACATGATGTTTCCTTTCATTGTAATGGGCAAGTTTGACAAAAGATGGGAACTTCATATTCCAGCAGACTATGAAAATGGTGCTATTATCCATCCAGTTGTCGCATTGAACTTTGAATTTCTTATTCGCTGTGCAGTAGTTTAACCATTAGCCACAACTCTCAGCACTTAGCTTATGATCACTCTCCGGTCCAGACTCCAGACTCCAGACTCCAGACGTTACAGTACACTCACACTCCAACTCCAACTCCACTCACACTCAGTACAGTAAACTGCACAAAGTTGTGAACATAGTGGAAGTCACGGTAGACTAAAACAAGACAATATGATTCGCTGCCAAAGCTGAACTAAACACTTTAAGATGCGACTAAACAGAAAATGATCAATACGAGTATAGATAGAGATATATGATCGAGCTTGGTCAACATGATATTTCTCAAACGTCAGAGGGATTTTGTGAAACGACTTATCAAGAAAATTACTCTTAAACTTTGGTTCAGATATCAATTCCCAATTAGAGGAAAGTTCATATATAAACAAAAAATGAATACAAACAAAGCTTATATTTAACAATCAGTCCAAAAGCAAATAACACTAAAATAGTAAATAATGGTCATGACTAGATTAAATCATTTAGAAGCACTAGAAATAAAGAAAGCCGTTAAAATGAACAGTAATATTCTTAATAATCAATTAAATTTGTCCAGTAGTCCAATATAAGGTATATTTATCATAAACTCGTTAAATTTCCCATTATTCATTAATCACCTTCTCAGTGGACGTTTTGTCTCTTTCGGTACAATAATATGAAAAACCATTCTTGTACGTATTACCGGTCTCTTTCTCTCCGTTCCTTTGTTATAATTTTAATGTAATCTATTACTATCTCACGGTTCTTTTATTCTATTTTTCATATTGCGTCTAACTCTGTATGTCGAGTACATACTCGATAAGCAAGCATAAACGATGTACGAGTATTTGTTGTTTAGTTTAATTTTGTACCACGATGAAACTTAAATTCCGTGCTTTTAAATTAACTCGTGGTTTTATTTCATTATAAATGATAGGGATCACAATATTAATGCTAACACAAAAAGCACTTTTAAGGCGATCGCTTGTTTCGCAATCGTCAAAATCATGAAAATGGTGTTTTTTTGCTTTGAAAGTTTGATTACCTATAATTATTCTAGGTTTTTCAGTAAATTACTGTGAATGGAACACATCCTTGCCCCAAATTTAACCGAACATTTTTTTAATATTTGTTTCTTTATAAGCCTAGAAAAAAATTAAGAGTGAGGGCTGTAAAAATGGTTTGATATCCAGGATCTCCCACTTAACAACAACTTATCTAGTTTTGATTTATTGCGTAATGTAGAAAAAATTATTACCCATTAGACCGTGAAACATTTTGAATTTTAGCCCTAAATATAACAGCATAACATAAAATACGTGTTTTTAATAAAATATTTCTTACGTAATATCGAACAGGTACCCGGAGGTTCATACAATTTTCAACTCTATAGTTACTGAACGTTAGGACGTATTTCAATGTTCCACTTCTATACCGAGTTAGTTCACGCCCAACTTCGGTGGCGAATAGACGTCTTTATAGTTCGCGTCGCTTCGTTCCGTGCTACTTTTTTAAGATCAATATAGTTTACGCGCAATCGATTTTGAGATTCCCGAGTGATATAGTATAATGGGCAACAGAGGAAATAAAAAAGTGGGTCCACTCAGCGGACTAAGGAAGAGAAAAGTCAACGCTGGAATGTTTGGGTAAGTTCCAATCATCTTTATTTATTATTTACGCCCAAATTGGGATTTACACATAATTACCGTTGCTAGAAATAGTTCATTTAAATATTCCCACAAAATTTGAATACATTTTTATTTCATCAATGTATTTTTTTTACAGGTAACTATATCAACCCGTAAAAAAACAACTCGTAAAGAAGTCGCTGATAGTTCCCGGAGAACTTTTAACTGTCAATGAAAATGTACAGGTAAGCTGGAACATATTACCTACCCGCTTTTAAAATTGTATTATATTATAATACTCATTTCAATATTGAAACAACCATGAAGTATCTTTGTCAATACGTTTGGAATAACGCAATTTCCCAAAACATCGTCTTTGTTATTTGACGGCGGGTATCAATTTTAGTTTAAAATCATTCCACTTCGCGCGCATTCCAAACCGCCGCACAGTGGTCACGATAAAAAAATTATGAAATCGTCAATTATTTGGTTATCTTGAATTATTTTAATTTTTCATAAAAATTTAATGTAAATTACTTTTTATGGATTTAGCGTTTATTTTTTGATGAACGTGCATTTATAATAATACATTTTTAACAAAAACAACACGCAACAACAAATAAGTGCAAAAGTAATGAAACATGTTTTAATTGCAGATCGAATGTAACAAAGAAAATAATGCACCGCCACAAAATTTCAATCAAAAACGAATATCTTCATTAGATGAGACAGAAGACACGGATTTTAAAAACCATTCTCTTGTGGTGAGTTATTATTTATTTAGATCTTAAAATTAAATAAACTTACCAGTACTTAAATTTTTTTTTTATTAATATGTAGGTAATATTAGCATATTAAAAAAATATTTGTTTATGTAAAATTTATTACGTGCATAACTTGTTTAATAAAATGTTACTTTACGAAACGTGTACAAAATTAATTAAATGTGTTTTAATTGCAGATCGAATGTGACAAAGAGAACGTGACACCGCTACAATTTGTTTATCAAAAATCTTCTTTTCAGGAGATAGAAGAAAGTTCCTAATGGCCTAATTAGGTAAACACTGGATAAATAACTAAAATCAATGTAAAAATATGTATATAAATAAATATAATCTTAATAAATACTTTTAAAAAGAGTGAAGTAACCAATAAAAAGAAGGCAAAATAATTAACTTGTAAATGTCTATCTATTTATTATGTAGTTGTGTTCCCATAGTTTCTTCTTTGTAATAAAACTCATAAATTGTTAGTAAACAGGCGCACGGTGGGAATGGGCATACTATCAGAACTGGAAGTTGAAGGGGATTTGTTTTGAAGCCTATTACGGGATAATTCTACATTTTTATCTACATCATATTCCAATACTGTTATATTGAACGTAAACGTTAAAAAATGTTTTAATAACAATAATAAACTAGATAATATTGTCGTTCTTTACTGGAGTTTTTCTATGTATTTAAATAATATTAAAACAAAATAAATTAATAAAACAAAAATATATTATTTCGTTATTTTATGTTTCACGACTTTACCAAGCGTATCCACTGTGTTATTTTCGTTATAAGAGGCGGGTACGTCTTTTCGGCGACCTTTCTTCTAATTGGTTAAACGATACGGGCGATCTAGTCCAAATACGCCCCATTATGAATTTTGTGGTGACCGGTGGATGGCCTTAAAGGGAAAATAAAATATATTGTACAAATACAAAATGAGCATTTCCTTCTGATGCATTCCGCGGGAGAGGTGGTAACAGTTTTACATAAATTCGTGTAAAAATAATAAAAATTTTGGATAATGAACGGAAAAGCAAAATATCAATTTAAAAAAGATACGTAGCGTAGACTCGCAGAAAATTTGATGTTCAAATCGAATTAAAAGATGCTATCTGCATTGCATGAAACGGAGGCAGACTCTAGCATTCCTGAGTAGCAGTATTAGTTCGGATTTTCTTTTCGTGTTTTACTCAATGTGTGCAAATATGCTAAGAAATTGAAAGTGACGCATCCGAATTGACCGGTGGCGGTGCGGCGGTTGCGTGCCCGACACCTGCGCCGATCCAGCCTTATGATTTACTAGGTGACTTGCTCGGGCTTATGAATGGTTTGGAGCATAGCCACTGCGCGATGCATGGCAGCTGGAATGAAAATTTGCAAAAACTTGCACATGCATGAAGTTTTATTCAAATTCTGCTACTATTCAAGCACTATGATACAACTGGCCAATAATATAATAACAACAGAACTTGGATAGAACATTCACAGAACTTGAATATTAACTTTGAAATTTTGTTGAGTCCTTAATTCTGTGAAACAACCCGCACTAATCTGTTAAGTTCTGTATGAAATACGTATGTACACCTACTGGAAAATACTTACACTAGTTTTCAAACTGCACATATTTTCAGACATTTTGGTACGTATTTCATAGAATTTAAACGATTACGGTTTGAGGATTTTCGTCAATGGAAACCTTAGGCATTTTCTTAACTATATATATATATATATAACCGTATAGAATTTTCAAATATATTATTGTTATATCGTTTGCTTTAGCAACCTGCAAAGTAACTTTCCATAAGAATTAAAAATAAGTATATTTTTTATTATAAAAACTTAGATAAAACAGATACAATAATAAATACAATGATAAGATATTAGTTTTATAAAAAAATGGTATCACCCACACCTACCCCTACCTTTTGACCACATTATTCATTCAATATCCGTATCAGCTTTTACATCTATCGTAACATACTCATACTTCCCAAATACACAAACTCGTCCACCTGCCCCAAGTATCCATAAATGGTCCGCAAATGTTATTTTTATTTGTAACTTGGATCTTGGAACAAAATAAAACAGCATTTGGGTGTTCGATCAAGTAGCAGTAAGCTTGTCTGAACGTTTTGCAACTGAAGTCGAATGTTACATTTTTGTTCCCAGTAAATTTAACCTCTTTCTACCACCCGTAATATATTAGTGTCTATAATTCCATACAGATAGATGGCACTGTCCATCAGACGGTTCTAGTGGGGCTGTATTATCCCGCTCTCTGGGTCAGAGGGGCCAGACAGAATATTACTATAGTATAAAGAGGAGCTTAGCGTACTGGCTCTAAAAATAGATTATAAATAATTTTAGTGTAACGTATTATTTAATAAATAACCAAGCGTTTGTTGTAAAGGTTTTTTTTATTATCAAGAGATACAACGGTTACTGTTAAAAAAAAATACATTTTACTGTCTTTAAATTGACCCCGTAACCCATTCCAATACTGAGATAATGAGTAATAATGAAACAAACATATAAACTGGAAATTAATATATCAGATATTATTGTTGCGTAGCTACATTATTATTATTTGTTCCTACACGATGTTCGAAAATGGACTGCAGAATACAAGTACGATCACGTGACTCGGCTCTATGCATCACACCGATGCATTCAAAAGTATAAAAACGATATTTTCATGAAATATGAAAGTCGTGGAAACATTTGAGACGAGATTGTGATATTTAAGTAAGACACCGAGCGCACGCATAGAGGAGGAGCTACTCTATTCATCCAAATATGCAGCAACTATCAAGCACAAAATCTGTAGAAGTAAAAACTCCTGAATGGTGGTGAGCATGAAGATTGCATAATTTTATTTCTACCTGGAATTTCGATCTCAAATAAACAAGATTCAGCTCGCACCGTATCTTAACAAACGCGTTGCAACCTTTGGAGCATAGAAGTCAGGTGGGAATGCTATCCTTGTTCTATCGGGATTTCAATGGAAGAAGCTCAGAGGAACTAGCGTCATTGATGGTGCACAGTCGGGAAACATGATAAAACGCGCGCCCAACTATACTATTGAGATTTGTCACGTGACAACGGGTCGCTTCTACGACTCGTTCTTGTATTTAACAGCTCGGCTGTGGAATGATCTCCCGGCCTTTGCGTTTTCTCCCTCCTACAGCATGCGTTCCTTCCAGGCTCACTTCTTCCTATCCTCCAAAAGACCATCCACACAGCACCCCCAAAGATGAGATAGGCCTTGAGGGAAAATATTTTCCTCAGGACCTCCCGTGTGGAGTAACTGTAAAAAAACTATTTCCATCATGAGCCATAAATCTTTGAAATATTAATTCAAAACAAAAAGAATAATTTGTTAAACAAATAATATTTTGAAAATAACTGTTGACATCGGGCAAAGCCGGGTGGTATTAATGTATAAAATGATTTTTTTATTGGAAACGGCAAAGTACATTTCAACGGAGGTGCTTCAGTGAATTTTGAAACACAGCGATAATTGGAAGTTAAAACAATTACCACATTGTTACGTACTGCACTCACTGCACTGGAGCAGCATGTAATTAGATAAAAATTGAAAGAATTTTAATTGGTGCATTTTCATCTACAATTAGGTTATTGTATTGACTTTCAGTCATTGGTTCATTGCTTATGTTTGACTGGTGGAAAGTTCGTTAAAACAGAAGTTACTAGATGATAAGTTACAATCACGGCCTCCATGGTCGTGGGGTAAGGCTCTCGAATACGAATCCGAAGGTCGCGGGTTCAAATCCCAAAGCAAATTTTATTTAATCAATTTGTGCCTTTTCACAATGAATTAATTTAAAAAATAATATATAGTATATTTGCACACGTTCCTGAGGGGAGAAAATAGCCATGGAGAAATTCCATAATACAGAATTAAAGTGGCTTGAATTGCTTTTATTTATGCTTAGTGACCAGGGGCGCAATTCCCATTCATTTTAAGGAAGATTCCTTGTCCTTTTCTTTAAGATTAAAGACTTCTTACCTAACTGCGGTTCCGGTTCCCTCGAAGCTGTCAGCTGTCATTCAGCAAATTGCATTCATTCAAAATATTAATATTTGCGTAGTTTTAACAAGATAAAAACTCAATATTAAGTAAATTACCATGTTACCAAGTCGTTATTATCAACTGTTAACATTATTAGCTACTGAGCTTTACAATTATTTATGGAGATATAGTAGCAGGCGGCAAATGTCACTTTTACAACTAGACACAGAATAAACAGTTCATTACTATATAGTGAGGTAGGTACCTTTTTACAAAACGTAATTCTTCGTTAAAAGGCGTATTTATGCTAATTAAAAATTAAACAAAATATTAAAAAGGCATCATGATATAATGTAATTGTTTTAAAAAGTTTTGGTTCAAAACGTGTGTCGTAAAGATATTTCATCAATTTGTGTTTTCAAATAATCTCGAAACAATCTGTTTAGGATTTTTTTACTAAGTCTCTCCGGAATTCCACCGTTAAGCAAGAAGTTTTTAAGCCTAAGGAAAAGGGATGTTGTTTAAAAAGAACCAGAATAGCGCTGCTAATCTGAATAGCCGGGTACTTCCTAACCTCCCCCTACCCTTCCTAAACAATCCCAAAATGGCATTATTATTATTACATAAAAATAAAAGATAGGTGGGTACAATGATGTTTTAATCATTATTTTTGGTGTTTTCTTCTATATTGATAATGAGAAAACTTGGTTAATATAAAGGGGCATCTATATTAAGGTCAATCTTCCTCTACCCTCCCCCATTTCCTTCAGCCTCACAACTTTCGTTGTAAATGGTAAAATAATAGTCCTGCTGGTTCCGGTCAGTAGGACCTCTTCCTCATTTATACATTCATATTTCCATCTATGGGACATTGACTCTTTGTGTTTATGAACATGTCATTCGAGTTGTATACAAGGCTCTCCAAGAGGGCGGGCACACAATTACACAATTCACTAAATCTACTTGTTAAACAAACGTCCCAAGTGTGGGTACATATAAAGTTCTCAGCATCATGTTACATTCACATACGTAATGCTGTTACCACACAAATCGTCCAACTCCAAACTTTCAGATAGCTGCGTTCGCGCTCAATCTTATCTGTGCATACAATTATTAGGGAGAAGTACATACACGACGCAAAATAAAGACAGTTGGCGGAAACGAAGACGGCGGATGCTATCTAAACATAAGAAGAGATAAAATAAATGTGTATATTCATGTTAAAAAAATTTAACTCGATAAGCAAATCATACGTTTTTAATATTTTCATCTTTGTTTCATGATAACTATTTAAAAAAAATGTACACAACAGACACGGCATAAAAAAATCAACATAATAAATACCAACCGTCCATTAACGGTGTATAACAACATGTACAGTCTGACATTTAAAAGTAGATAAAAATTGAGGGCGCTGTGGTCGTCCAAAAGGTTTTAAATGGCAACACGAATATGGCTCATGGGCATAATGGTAAAATTGAATATTTTGTGTTATTTAATTTAAGATGATAGCAACAAAGTTAATTTACAGTTATTGAAGATGTATTATTTTTATTATTTACATTTTACTAAAGAAAGTATAAATCTATATATTTTTACTTTATACAAACGGTGTTCATAATAAAGACGGAATGAGGAAAATATTAGGTAAATGCGTAATTTGTAGTAATTTAAAAAATATTTATTTATTAAGTGTAAGTGAGAGACTAAAGTAAGAGTTCACTAAGTATAGTCCCACCAGAACACCAGGATCCAGGGGGCACTGATTAAGCTAGAATTTGGAGCACATGCTCTAAGGATGAGAAGGAGGACAGAATTTAATTAGGCGGTATACATGGCAACCTAAAGCCAATATGGAAATGTACGACAGATAGGACTAAAGGAATGGATTGAGCGTTGCTTTTAATTTCTTGCATTTATGTTTTGGTTTTTCTTCTCGCCGCTTCTCGTTTCTTCTTCTTGCTTCTCGTTTCCAGTTTCCCGATGTTTCATGCTACCCGCTTCCATTTTTCGATTGCAACTCGAAAAAAGGAATTTACGATCTAAATTGTACTTAAAAAAAAAACAAAAATAATTGACTTGAGTGGTTTTTCTTCAGGACGTTTTTGTTTACAATAAACTGTCAAATTCAAATGCGAAGCATAACCTCAAATCTTAATGCACATTGCTATAATTGTTTAAAAATCTGCATAAATCCAGAAAAATATTGTTTAAATACATAAGAAATTGATAAAATTTGTCAACAGACCCATAATACCTTCCCAGTCATTTCAGTAGTGCATTTGAAAACGTCCTCAAAGTTAGACAGGAGTTTCCTAGCTTGGAATTCAGCTAAACAGCGCCGGGATATACAGTAAATAACTTCCCCCGTTCCACTGTTTATTGGTCGATTCATTTGAAACGATTTGTAACTATTAATAAATAACTAAAGTAAACAACAATGATAGGGTATGGATAGTTTTAAAACAACAAGGGAATGTCAAAGACCTCGGGGTCGCCATGGAAATGACACGCTTAGTTCAGATTTTATTATTTGTCTAGAATGTTATGCCAGGCTGTGAAAATAAAACAATAATTAAAAAAAAAAGTTTTCAACTAGAAATCGGAATATATGCATTTCGATCTTAGGGTGATTTTTCACAATTTCACGCGCTATACAAATTATGCAATTATTATTGCACATTCGGGCATTTTTGTGTGGGCTTGGGTATATTTTCGTCAATATAAACATATTTCAGTAAATTTATTCTCCATTTATACGGCACTTACAATTAGGCGGATGTATAGAATCAACGAATAGCACGAATCACTCCCCCCCACACGATCGCCAATCGTCCGGAGTTAAAAGATTGGGCGATCGTGTAGCAGTAGCATAATACGATATAATGATTCACTACACCACGGATGACAGTAAATAATAATGTAAACGTCAGCTATCCGCGATAATTGGTTCGAAGGTACAACTGCGCATCAACAAACTAGACTGGCGGCACAAGTGCGAATACTGCAAGGCCAGTTCTAGCGGCAGTGTAAATATAGAGTATGGAGTAGACAAAGATTAAGACGTAAATTAGACAAGGAAGGGTCAAAGATACATAAATTGCTCGTCATTATCTCATTGTTGTATTCATTAGAGAATTTGTAACATTTTAAGCTAACATTGTGGCTTACCAACATATTAGCGAACAAAGTGAAAAATACTACCCATTGAATACGGTTCATAAACATATTTACATCGCAGCTGCAAAGCAGAAATATGTTTGTTAGAAGTGGCAAAAGTTCTCAAACGGTGAGTTATGGCGTGATGAAATTTGCACGGCATTCTGTCTGTGGAATTACTAATTCAAATGCAGTGATTATCAGCGGGCGAGTGATAAAGCTAGTACATTGAGAAAAGTGTTATTTTTATATTGGGTATTTTGGCCTCAAATTCAAAATTAAGTTTTGTGTGAAACATACAGCGCAGTCGTTCCTCTTTATTTTCGTTTTAAATTATGAAGTATATGCCACAAAAAAAATCAATTTTCACAATTTTAGAGGCAACTTAGAAAATTATTTGATTTTTAAAAAATATATCATATTTGCTATGTAAATATGATTACGTAAATAAAAATACAAAAACAAAACATTTAAAAAAAAAAAAACGTTTTTTCATAAAACTTTTATTGACAATCAATTAAAATTCGTGAGCATATTATTCTTGATTTAATAATTTCTCTACACTTCTCCATACTTTAATCCTTTTTATTGTTATTACTCACACCTACAATCATCTCAGACAAAATTACTAAAACATAGTATGGACATACGTAATAGATACTTTAGGTATGTGAATTTTAATATATCTACTTATAAAGTGCACTGTGTAATAAAAAATCTGTACAAATGTTATCATTGTATTTTAGAATGACACAAATCCAAAAATATTATGATATAATGGTAGAATTATTCCAAAAATAAATCAATTGGTAAAAAATATTTCAAGAATTATTTACTAGAATATTATCGGTTCAAGGCGATTTTTAATCGCCGAATGCCGATGCCAACGCGGTGAAGCGACTGTTTGGTTTGACTGCAGCCCGAGTTCTAATTTTACCATAGAAATTATTATTACAGGCGGTTCACGGCGGGGGCAAGGGCTCTCGCCTCGGGGACAAATAGCCCGGGTGCCCTTCAGTGTATTAATAGTCCGAATCAACAACAAACACGGGGGACAAGGCATTGGTAGGCGAGACGTTGAGACGATGTGCTGTGAGGTCTAACATGCAGGAGATGAGAGAAATGCATTGGTCACTTGTCAAAACAAATCAAAAATTCTCCGTGCATTGTACAAAGGGTTTTTGCTCACAGGCAGAGGCATGCATTCCATATAGGGACATAAGTACTGAATACCCTATCTTACTGACTGTATTCTACACAAAAAATGTACACGCATACGCAATCCACATTCAAGCTAAGACTCACGTGTGTTAGTGTCGAAAAAAGCCGTGCATTTCGGTAAAAATCACAAAAGTAGCATTCAGTGCCATCTGTTGGTACCTATATTAATTAGTACAACTTTACTAAGGAAATAATCATCACATTATGTTGGTTTTCTTTTGTGCAATTAATTAATTGTGGGGTCGAAAAATACATGGAAATATTATGTGTCGAGTAATTGGCTTGCAATATACTAAAATGATAATTTGAATATTTGATGTGGCGGGTAATCCCAACCAACATCGGTTAGAGCCAGCAGCTTAGCCATTCATAGCGAAAAGTTTAAGTAAGTTTTTAAATATCAATTAATTCGCTTGTTTTCCCACTGCCTACCCTGATTAATAACTCTGTGCAAGCACTGTTCACAGGGTTGCCCATATTTAAAGCCAACATTGTTACTATAGAAGATCTTTTATTGCAGATAATCATTCAAGATTACAATTGGGAAGGTTATGTGGGAGAATATTACAATTATTAATATACGAGTATGTGTCTAGAGTACTCGTATAAGTATCGGTGAATGTGAGGTATGTTTTTAAAATTTGAATCTGTAACTAATAACTTGGAATGGTACTTACACTATGTTATTCCTGTATTTGTTCGTTATTTTATCTATGTACCTACTGTGATGTGTTTTGCACCCGTTTACCGTAACTAACTATACATGTAAAAGCCCATACAGGGCGTATATAATATAATAAATACTGCAGAAGATACTATACGATTATACCACCCCAGCCATGGGTACATCAATGGCTCTAAATGTTGGAGAGTTGAAACACAGGGATAATATAGGAATACAGGAATGTAGGAAGGACAGAGATCAAATCAAGGGGTGGAAGCGTTGGGTAAACCTCTGTCTTTAGGCTTTCCATTAGCTATGAGGGGGAAATTTATATAATTGCCTACCAGACGATATCAAAAAAGGAAAGAAGCATAGGTGTATTTAAAAAAAAAATTGAAATTAAGCTGCAGCGCACTGTACGGAACCTGCAAAGTTGATTAACTTTATGAGTATGGGTATTGACTTGACGTATGGAAAACTATACACGTGGAGTCCATAGACGAAGGGTTGCGCTCAATTCGGAAAGCAAATCCTGGAGAAAGTTCTGTGAATTGAACAGAACTAGTTGATACCTTTGCTGGTGTGTTGATCTAATTCGTACAAGTCTAAAACAATGGAGATCAACAACAGATTAACTCTCCAAATGTGGCTATACTACTGGATTCACATGCAATTTCGTACAAAGGCGTAAACTGTGATGATTGTTATCACCAATAATCGTTACTGGAGCACAGAGGCACACACACATAGAGGCAAAGTCAATAAACTCATTTTAAACAATATAATCATTTAATACGCCGTGATTTGGTAGAGGTGAGGGAATGGTTGCTATTATTTGTTTGATTTAGTTGCCGACGCAAATAGAGAAATTTAAGGAAATCCCGACAGTGCAACAGTAATAAAGCGGCATTAAGTCATTATAAGCAATTGCTCGCAATTAATAAAGAATTTTAATTGAAGATTACATACTTGCGTGGATAGTGAAATGCATATGTTGGAAATGCATTAAAACAAGCGGGCACTTTCATACAACGCAATAGAATATCAAGGAAGTTAATTAATTATTGAGGTTTGAAATCGGACATTCATTATTTATTTATTTGTAAGAAACAAACAGCTTTTAATACAAATTTATACACAAAGGAAGTTTAACAAAAGGTAAGCCAACAAAGTTTCTTGTGCTAACAGTGGTTAAGTACAAATGTTTTATTAGAAAAAAACACGTCGGGAGGGAGAGGAAGAGGAAGATAGGATCGGGAAAGGAAATGCTTTCGATACATTTTATACTCGTGCATCAATTTGTGGTATTTTTTAAGGGTATTATTGTGAAGAATGTCGATATTGTGAAATTGCGCGTTATATTGGACACAAATACGGTGAATTGTAGAATTTTACCTAGGATTGGTCCTGCATGCGGGCAAATAAAAAAAATCGGTTGTCGGGTTGATCTTGGCGGTATGTGAATGTTTATAAATTTAATGACCTCTGGCAAGTCCAGGCTATATCATTCATAATTTTAAATAAGAAGATTTGATCAAACATTAAGAGGAACGGCTACGCGGCCTGTTTCATACAAAACAAAATTTTGGATTTGAGGCCAAAATTCTCACCTAAACCTAATGATCTTTTTTTTAGTTTTACCCCGTATACTTTGAAAATATAATGAAATATAAAATAAAGAAAATTAAAACATATTAAAATAAGCATTATGGTGGACATTAAATTAAAAAACGACCAATTTACGTTGGAACACAAATTTGTCGTAAATAACTTAAATATCATAATCATATTTATATTTGTATAGCAAATGCATGTTTTTTTTTTAAATACCATAAACCCGCAAATAATTTTACATAAGTTACCTGTAAAATTACGATAATTGTTTTTTTTTCATGGCATATTCTTCATAATTTAAAACAAAAATAGATAGAATACTTCTCATACGTACTTGATATTTACTGAACCTTTAATGAAAAAATATAGCATTCAGTTTGGATGGGTATTTTGGCCTCAAATCAGAAATTAAGTTATGTATGAAACAGGCAGCGCAGCGTCGCGTTTGAAGCGTGATGAAGTTATGGAATTTTAAGGATTCGGTATTATTTGCAAAGTGTAATTTATATACTTAAAGAATTTACGTTGAATGCTTTCGATTCTTTCAATATGGGCTTGGTATAAAGGTGTCAATTTTAGAGATTCCACCGCTTTAGCGCCGAATGGGAAGGATTAACTGACATACAAATAAAGTTACGTATTAACGTTAGCAATTCGCCAAAAAACTTACCTGCGGTACTTTTCTCCTCACAGAACAATATATAAATTGATGGATGAACAGATGATTGATTGACCTTCGAACGATTTTTGATAATTCTGACAAAGTCTTGTTATCGACAGTATTTATTCCGATATGCGTCATCTTGTTATTAACTTTGTTCATTTTGACAAGCGTCTTCTTATGAACATTGTTGTGAAAAACTTGTTGCTATTGACATAATTAATTCTAACAGATTTCTTGATATTGATCTCACAATTACATGAATGCCAAAGAAGCGATATAAACTGCACTGGGGAGCAGTGGCGGTTTTTTCTAAAGTGCGTTTGTGCAGTAAACTCAAAAAAAGAGAGATAATGCGACAAAACTTGTATTATAATTTAACTACAATTTAAACAGCACCCTACTGAAATATCGTGCTAAGAAATCAACCCTCCCGTACCAATACTGTCCAAGAGCGAGTCCGAAATGAATCCCATACGTGCGATATAAATTCAGAACCTATAGGACTTTCCACTTTAAGAAATAGTTCATACGAAAAAAATATCGTGGAGCTTCAGCGGCAAACCGTGGAAGCGTGCAAACTTTACGAATCTGTTAGCTGCCCGGGTGCGCAGCGACTATGGGATTTGTTAACACCAAATTTGTACGGAAAAGTATTTGGCAAGTATGAATAGATTTTTTTACTGTGGTTAACGCATTTTAAGTCATTATTTATTTTTTATTGCGGTATCTCCAGCAGGTCTAATTCACAGATGTTGCTATTGAGCCGGAGGGAGTTAGGCCGTATTTTGTAATACACATATTATTTCAATTTCACCAGAATTACAATACCACCAAAATTAATTGTTTCATCCAACACGGAGTCTCCCGCGAAGGTCACCCAAGGTCGCAATCTTTGCAATATATAATCTAAACTCCTTTGTAGTGGTGTAGCAACAAACTAACATCACCGTAGGCACAACTTACTAAGCCTAATGCCATTCTGCCGAGTGGTTAGAACGCCTCGCAACTCTGGGCACACTCCTTACTTCATTCAAATTAAAAAACCGTCTCATACATGCTCTTCTGTTGTACACCGGCTTTTTACACATTGCAGATTCATTGCATTTCGCTTGTAAACTGTATCGTGCTAACCAGTTAATGAACTGCATTGAGATTTTCTCACCTTTATAAAGCAGATCTATTGTCGGGATCATCCGGATTATCTGTACGTGTGAAACGAAATGAGTTTTCCCTGCTGATTGCTCTCAACTAAAGTCTGAATCGGGTATTACATAATCCCGTAGTATTGTTCTGTGGATTTATAACCGGCTGCTGCGGTACGAATTTTGGAGCGCTATGAAGGTCGTCCCAAAAGCTAAACAATGGTTTCATTTGGTTGCTTTTCTCCTTTTCTTGGTCTCACTCAATGTAAATAATTGCTGTGACATGTTATATTATGTTTTCCTTTTTACTGCTTTTATTGTTTTAAACTTGAGTTGATTTTCATACTATACATTAAGATATACAACATACTTTTCAATAATTCTGCTAGTTCAATATACCTCCCCAGCAGTGGCAGCTAGTGACCTATCTCATTGAGAGTTCAAGTTTAAAATACAGAGAGAAAAAAACTTCCCCATTTTTTTTTACTTTCCGTATTATACATATCTTTCCTTAGATGTAAAGGAATTTCTTAATATCACTGTACCACAAATTAACGACCTAGCAACAAAGTACAACTTAGCGATTCACTAAAGCATCTGTGGCTAATGAATATAATATCGTATGTAATGAAAATTGTTTTAATTACGAATTTAACACGAAATCACAATTTACAAAAGAAAATGATCTTTTTTAAATATAAGAAAGTAACATCTTCGGTTATTAACTTATTTTAATAACAACTAAAAACAACAAAAAAACACATAAAATCTATTTATTTTTGCAAAATCTGGTGTTAACAAATTCCATAGTCGCTGCGCACCCAGACAGCTAACGATTCCAAAGTTTTGTACGTATCCACGTAATACCGTTGAAGCGCGACATGCATGTATTTTGTATGAACTATTTCTTAGAATAGAAAGTCCTACAGGTGCTGAATTCACAACGCATGTATGGGATTCATTTCGGACTCACTCTCGGATAGCATTAATACGGACGGGTGGATTTTTGGCACGGAATATGAATAGCGCGCTATTTAAAGTGCAGAAAATTATAATACGTATTGTCATTTTTATGTGAGTTTACTACACAAACGCGCTTTAGTCAAAATCGCCGCTGGTTCAGGTCTACGTACTTTTAGTGGAGATTACCAGTTCATCGAGTTTCCTTAATCTGCTCCATTCGCAAAGCGAGGCTATCGTGAAAATGAACAGCTAGCAATAGTTTCCGTCACATCGCATTCTATACACAATAGCGGCTCTTGGCATTTGGCGCAGGTTTGAGGCAGGCACCAAGCTTTCTCCGTTATCCCCTTTACTGCACATGCCGGTAATTTATAGTTATAAAGGCGTACATATTTCTCTACCTTCATTATTAGCCGAAAATTCATATCCAGCTTCATGTTAATTGGGTAACATATATTGTACTTATATTTAAACATGCCGTATTGTATGAAACTGTATAACAACGTTCTTTTGATAAAAGTCGATTTATCGACAGTGAAACTGAAGTGAAAAGTACAGACAAAAATCGGTGAATAAATATATTTAGTTCCCGTATATTATATTCCCCGATGAAAGCAAAGTTGTGTCGAAACCGGCTTGCATATTCATATACGAGGTGTGTTCAAAAGAAAAGGTGAATTTTGAAATTTTTCGAAAAGAATTTATTCATCAATATCCATTTTGTCCCCTTCAAAGTAATCCCCCTCAGATATAATGCACTTATGCCAGCGCTTCTTCCAATCCTCGAAGCACTTCTGGAATGCGCTTTTCGGTATGGCCATCAGCTCGTTCTTCGATTCTGACTTTATCTCATCAATTGTGGCAAAACGCTTTCCTTTCATTGGTCTCTTCAGTTTCGGGAATAGGAAGAAGTCGCAAGGAGCCAAATCTGGTGAATACGGCGGTTGAGGCATGATTACGGTGTTGTTTTTGGCCAAATAATCACGAACAAGCATTGATGCGTGAGCTGGTGCATTATCGTGATGCAAAATCCATGATTTGTTTTTCCACAATTCCGATCGTTTGAGCCATATTGCTTCACGCAAACGTTGCATAACTTCCTTGTAGTATTCCTTATTAACCGTACGACCTGTTGGCAAGAACTCATGATGCACCACGCCATTGTAATCGAAGAAAACAGTGAGCAAAACCTTCACATTTGATCGAACTTAGCGTGCTTTTTTCGGTCTTGGCTCTTCTGGCTGCTTCCATTGGGATGATTGGGCCTTGGTTTCGACGTCATAACCATATACCCACGTTTCATCACCAGTTATGACCCTCTTTTGAGCAAATCTGGATAGTCGTTAACGTCATTCAACAGCTCCTGAGCGATACTAATGCGACGTTGATTTTGCTCAAACTTTAACAATTTCGGTACAAACTTCGCTGTCACACGTTTCATGCCGAAAACATCCGAAAAATTGCATGGCATGAGCCGATTGATATGCCAACATCCTCTGCAACTTCCCTAATAGTGATTCACCGATTTTACAAAATCATTAACTTCACTGTTTCGATGTTTTCTTCGTTTGTTGACGTGGTTGCAACTCCAGGACGCTCATCGTCATTAACATCTTCTCGGCCTTCTGTAAAGCGCTTGTACCATTTATAAACACTTTTTTGAGACAAAGTAGACTCACCGAATGCCACAGTCAACATTTTAAGTGCGTTGGAGCACTTTATTCCATTTTTAACGCAAAATTTAATACATATTCTTTGATCCATTTTTTTCAAAAGTAAAAAATCGAAGAACACACAAAAACGCGACTAACCTTTCCAGTTGTCTAAAACAAACCACTAATCAAAAATGGCTGATAATGCTAACATATGATAAACATGTGTACTAACATAACAAAACAAAAAAATCGATAATCGAATGTACACAGCCAGCGAAAATTCAAAATTCACCCTTTCTTTTGAACAAACCTCGTACATAGAGTAATCATTTTATTATTTATTTATTATTATTTACTTATTAATACTTACTTATTTTTATTAATGTATTATTATTTACGTATCATTATTTACTGATACCACTTCATGTCAACAAAAATACGGTCACCCTATGATTGTGGCTAATTGGAACACAGATACTTTATGATAGTTATTTGGGCTAAAATTAAATTATTATTGTTGTAATCTATAAATGTACGGCACAACTTCAAGATGTTATTCATTGATTATTATCGAATTCTGTTATGTTAGCTTGGTCATTGCGACAGGAGTATAATATATATACGTCGTTTCTCTTCGAGAGGGATGGATCATTGAATATGCACAACTATAGATATGGCTTCTTGTAGTTGGCGGTGTGTGTGTGGGCAAATCTTGGTCAGTTCGGTTTAGTAAAAGTTCCTGCGTCCTTGCCGGGCGGGTCGCGGACCGCGAGGAAAATAAACAATCGGCCAAAACGTGTTTGCCGTTGGGACGTACAAACCAAAGGACGTTAGAGGCCGCTGACAACACAACACACACGTGGTCGGAGCGAGCGGACCCTCAAACGGCTATACCAACTTGATATACAAATATTAAAGGGAACGAGAAGTTAACGGTCGCCACCCAAACATAAACACTTCGCAGGTTGCTAAACTCAAGAAATACTAGGAATGTTTTATACGTAAATTATATACGAGCAATTAGGAAAATGTATAAGCTTTATGTGGTAAAACCACAAATGATCGTGGGAAAAATGTTGGGATTCGCAAAGAATGCAAGGCCCGCTTAGATAGTTTGGGCATGTAGAACGAATGAACGAAGAAGGGAGTGTAGTGTACAGATAATACAATACGCGAATTTGAACGGAAGGAGAAGCCAGGGACGCCCGAGAAAGAAATGGCACGATCAAGTGAATCAAATACTTGAATCGAGCCATGTCAGAGGTCGGAATAATAGAAGAGAATGTTGAGACGATGTATGAATGTGAATGAAGCCAGAAATGTTAGCGAAGATCTAGTTATTTGGCGGTCTGTCCTCTCTGCCTACCGCAGCGGAGAAATGGGGTGATGGTTAGTTAGTTATAATTTTTGAAAAAAAAAAATCTTAAAAATTCTATATGAAATATGTGTACTGAAAAAAAAGAAAAACAAACTATATTTTTTTCAAATACTTTTATCATTATAGTGAGAAAATGTTGCTTGTGCAATGATGGAGGACTTTAATTATCAGTTTAATATGTGGATCCCTTAGGCAGGTGGGAACAATTTACAGGTGAAAAATTTTTGCGAGACTCGGACAACGCCAATGTTCGAGTTATATATGGTAATAATGTATCGATAATTATGTATTGATAAACAAGATTTTTCTTTTCATCGTTTTTGCATATTAGCCGAGTCGTCTGCTACTGCGTGCGGTGAATTTACTCATTATCTTAAGATTATTTTAAAGATGGAGCATAACAGCGCCCTTGAGGTGATTTTTCACAAAAACGGCGCTATACAAGTAATCCAATTATTATTATTATTATTCTGACACCTTTTCGGTTCTAATTGTCATGGGGTAATACATAAAAAGTGATGGAGAAAGATGTCAATATTTGACGATGTAAAAAACCGTTGAAAACAATATAAATATGTATAATACAACTAGAAATATTGCACAGCGCATAAAAACGTTAGGCCAATTCACTCATGTATCAATGTCATAAATATAACGGGTAGGTGTTTAATCTCGGTAAAATAAAAATAAATAATTGTAATCATAAAGTGCAGCTCCAGAAACTGTGTCCGCATAATTACGGGCAATTCCGACACATTACGCCGGCAGGCCACAAACCGACAAAAATTGCGTCTTTTATAAAGGTAAAAATATGAAAAAATATGAGAAAACGGGAGAAAAAATATTTATCTATTGTGTACAATCTAATGTCAAAAGTACGTGACGCGACGGTGGATGCTACCCAAATAACAGGTGAAATAAACTGCAGAGGATGCAGCAGAACAAATTATGGGCATACAACTAAAAGTGGTCGAGTCAAAATTCCTGTCCCTCGGCAAACTTAGACAGAGTCTTTTGCATGGACACAAACTCACAGCTTCGCAGGATATTTTGTACATATATGAAACAAAATAATCTTAGAGATTTAATTTCGTAAGGCCTGACAAAAATCATTTGGACTGGTACCAAAAATTTCAAGGCCCTGGCTTGAGTTAACAAGTCTAGACATTCTGGACAGTGGAAAATGGTACCCATAATTAGTAGTGTACATTGAGGAAAAGCAATTCATTGTTTCTGAGTGTACGGCAAGGAATGTTGAATTGGATGAGTTGCAACAAAGAAGGGAGAGTCAATAGTAAAATTAATTATTTTGAAAAAAATTTCCTACGCTTTTCTAACGAAGAATGTTTATAATATTTAATAAAAATTTATTTAATAGGAGTAATAGCCTTTTTCTCGCCCCAATCTCCTCACAATTTCCACGTAAGAAGTTGGCATATTCAAGAGGAGGGCGAACTAGTGAGCAGTAAAGAGTTTTAAGGGTATTTATATTCTTAAAGTCACGGGCAATTCTATTAACAGAGGAAAGAAGTGACTCAAGAGTGAGTTCGCAATGACTCCTACATGGTCAGTTCTCGTTGTATGCTCACGAAATGGCATGATATCAAAAAGTTGTACAAAATTCTTCGTTAGTTTCAAATACAGAATACGAAGACGACCAACAAGCTTCTCGATTCCGCATCCAGAGATAGTCGTTTCGAAACTCGGCGTGGGCAAACAGATTTGTGTATGGTTTATTTCACAAGATATTTCATCTCGTTCCAGAGTGGAAGATACTCTTTTGTACAACTTGCTGTTATAATGTAACTACAGGTAAAACTGTTATTCATTACGCTGTAACTACATACTTGTATTGTACCTACTTACTTCTTTTTACAATATAATTATTGTATTATTAGACTCCTTTGTAAAACTAACTATGAGATCAATGTATCAACTTGTAAAACACTTTTCTAGGCGTCAATAAATAAATACTATCAAAATCGCCCCGTTGAGAGACCAACATTCAGAAATGAGAAGTTGCTGGCATCGACTATAGCCGTGTTTGGTGACAATTCCCCACATTCTTTAACTTCGCAGCATTCTCAAAAAGGTGATTCAGTTAGTAGGTACTTTTGTGGATTATACCCGGTCTGTAATAACCCCTCACTACACATATCTTCAATGTGTTCTTATGACTCGGTGAGTACGCACAAGTTATTCGGCTTAGTAAGGAAATATGTCACGAGTTTCGCTCATCAGATTGCAGAATTGTATCACTCATTCATTTTCTGCCCTCAATAAAAACGCTGGGAAATATTGTTTAAATTCATTTTTAAAACGACATCTTAAACATTCCTCCTGTTGTCCAACGGAAACATCATTCACAAGAAAGAGAGGCTTCAATAGAGAGAACAGGCATTCTTCTCCTGCGTCCCCCCAGCCTTTCATTTCAATAGCGAAAAGCTATATTAATCCTTTTCACATATCTCCAATTCCGACAATTTTCTCAAGGAAAAGTAGTAACAGAGGCCGGAAGGCTGCCAAATCCACGTTGCTGACTATATCCCCATATAAATCGGAACTTGAAAACTCGTTAAAGGAGAAGGAAGAGAAAATGTATAAGGGTGAAAAGGGGAAAAATAATGAAACGAAGAAAACAAAAAAAATGAGAAGATTAAGACCAAAAATTATGACTAGACCTTTAGCATGTTACACCGCGGAAGAAGATAGTGAACTCTCCTGTGAAGACAGCTCAGATGAAAGTCCCGACAGACGTAATGAAGAAAATGCTAAATGTTTGTAATATCTGAATTCTGACGATACCAGATGTGAAATTTGGATATAATTTTTGTCTTGTAACTTCTGGCTTCATGAAGAATGTACTGGAGCTAACTAATTTTTTGCGAGTTATGTACAATTACATAATTCTAGTTATTTGATTTAATTTCAGTAACGGTAGGGTAATGTGGCTCACTGGCAGGCCAAAATACCCTACCATTTTTTATTACGTTGATTCTTAAGGTTTTAGAAAAATAAAAATTTGGTTGCTTTCGGATTATTATGATTTACTTTGACTGATTAGTTTATTTACTGAAATAAACGGTAATGATTTTATGAAATCGTAAACAAAGTGTTTAATTAGTAATGACGCTTACGGTGTGCCATATTACCCGAAGTTACTATATTAATGGGGGCACAGAATAATATTCCAAAAACTATTCAAGAAAATGCTTTTCGCCGTGAAAACTTGAAGACATATCAGAGCATTACCAGACAAATTAAAACGATAAAAATCACCTACTATCAGATTTTCCGTATCTATATACCAAGCATAAAAACCGAGGAATAGATTTATTTTAAAGGCAATAAAATTGGTGTTTAATTAATTATGGGGTACTCTACTTATTTAAAATCACAACAATAAATAGTATCTATATATAACACATGAATTTAAATAGGAAACACATAATAAAATACAAGGGTAAAATGTTACTGGCAATTTTGTCATCTAAGGCGAACTCTAAGGAGGATATTACCCCGATGTGTACAATATAAACCGACCGTGTTAAAATGCACCTGGTTACCCGTAGTTTATGTAACTACGGGACAAAAACTGCTTTAAAATTAATTTTAGCAAACAAGACGGAAATCACGGGAAAAAACAAAACCAGAAATAACCCATAAATTCAGTAAACAAACACAATGTAATCCGTCTTCCGGAAGGTAATAAATTAACCAACCCGAAAGTAGTTTTAAATATAATTGTAAAGCCGTTCCCTCCCTAAGCAATTAAACAAATTTCAAGTCATAAATAAAAACAGTATTAGAAAGCAATGGGACTCACTCCTGACATAGATGCTATATATATACACCATAGATTTAGTTTTAATTCTGGCAGTCTGAAGATGCCCGTGATAGGGTGAAACCGGTCAGGTCGAAAATATCCGTGGAAAAAGGTTACAAAGGTTTTTTTAATCTAAAAATATGCAAGAATATAAATCGATGGCTCAAAGTGGGGCTATGTTAAAACATTCGCACCCAAAACTACGAATTTATAAAACGCATATAGAGGAAACCCGTTAGAAATGAAAATTTATTAACATAATTCAGCGAAATAGAAAAGTGGATCAAAGTAATACAGAAATTTTATAAATAGAACACACGTCTTTTGCGGATTAGGTAACTCCTAGGAGAATGCGACCAAAATTGATTGTTCCGAAGGTGGCAGGCCAATCCGCGTGAGACCTGATTCCATAAAATGTAAGTTCTTAATGTATGCAAACTTATTCTAAATTAAAAACATAAAAACCCGAGGCACGGTCAAGATCAAATACGATATTAAAATATGTAATAGCTAGTTGGCTGTGTTGAGGAAAAAACGTTGTTAAATTCATTCTTTGAACGGTGGCGGTGGCGGTGGCCGGGAGAGGAACACCCACCTGTAGGAGCCTATTCAAGACCATTCACTACTGGTTGGTTTATTACGATTCGATTCCCGTTTGTTAAAAAAAAATGAATGGACCAGACAATCCAGATATTGAACATTTTTGAGGAGAAAACGAGGAATTGGGATGACAGTGGACAATATTATATGAAAAATACATAGGACAGAGATCCATCGTCATTTCCTCTATGAGCTATAGAGTTTTGAAATATCCAATAAACATACAAGTAGATTTGTCAATCAATAAATTACAATCTGGGACCGATGAAGCAGACGGATGCATTTGATGTACAATTATAATAAATTAAAAATGAGGTTTGGGAAATCAATGTTAAAAATATTTAAATTAAAAAAATATATACCTCTCTGATGACGAGATATCCGATAGGTGTTATTGAAAATGCTAAGTTGGCCATTTCTTACCTGTAAAGAAAATAAAACAATTAGCAAGATATTCAACAACAAAAAAACCAACATGGTTTGAAGAACATTTTTCGACGGTTTAATGAGAATTTTTGTTGTTGAAAATATTGTTAAAACTGTGGCGAAGGAGCGAACTGTAAAGAAATAAATCAGTTGCAAACAAAATAGCCCACGTATTCATGATTCTTAAAAGGCTATAAAATTCAGAAAATCTCACTAAATCAGCTTCAGTCATTTGTTTAAATCTACTTCAGTCAAACGAATGTTAACTCTTCTTCAGCCACTAACCTTCTAATAAACGTGATATCAATAACAAATAATAATAAAATAATAACTGGAATATCAGGCGATGCATGGTATGGTGTGTTTTTTAATATTGTGTCCCGTGCGTGCAAAATCATATCTCCCAATCTAAAACTTTTTAATATATAAATAATAACGCGTTAACCTGGAGTGACCTGCCAGGTAAGTATGTTTATATGTCTGTTTGTATATAATAAGATAAACCCTAGCACGTAATATTCGCACAGCGCCCTTGAGGTGAGGCGCTATACAAATCATCCAATTATTAATTGCTGTTTAAAAAGCTCCTTGAAAGTCATTCATCTTTCCGGTGGTATTGCAAATAGTATTTTAGGCTTAAGTTTTGAAGAGCAGAGTGGAGTAGTCGGAAGCCGCCCACGCAATGCAACCGTTACATACCTACTGAAGGTGATTGATTCACTGGCTATTAGTTGATAGCGAGTTGACGCGACTCATTATGGATGGCGCAAAAAGGTGCTAAAAGGTAGAGCAGATAATATTTACTGTCTGAAGATTAGGAATAGCCATCAAATTATATTAACACCAGGATATTGTGAGCAATATATTATTACATAAGTTCATGTGAATCTACCTAACTTGCTAATAAATCATTAAGGTAATTCCCCACAGGGATAGACAGGCAGGTCTCTAGTTGGTTGCGAGAAATAGGAAAATGCAATATAGTCTGATATACAGGGTGCGACAGCATAACTTCCTTTTTTTAAAATGCAAGCCATTCAGTCGGTTGATGTCGTAGCGGAGCGCTAGTGGTCTCGTTCGAGAGGCGGAACTATAAAGTTTTGTCCCGACACAGTTTTGTCGCCATCATGCGTTGTAACAGTGAGGAGTGTGCGTTTGCCGTTGAGGACTACTTTTCGAACGGATATTCTGTGATCGCAACCCAGCGCGCCTTTCGGAATCGCTCTAATTTTATCAATTGTTATGTGGGTCAGTATGTTCAAACAAACTGCAAGTGCGACAAGACGAAGAACTGGAGTCCCTCGTCCAATTAGATCACCTGCGAACATTGAGGCAGTGAGAGCTTCAATGGTTGCGATCACCACGGCGTTCTGCGCGCAAACATGCGTCTGCCCTTGGACTTTCCGATCGTTCTTTACATGTTACAGGATTTTTTTCCCACGGATAGTTGAGTTGGACTTGGTTCCAACAAGATGGTGCAACGGCACATACTGAGCATCGATGGCTGTTTTGAGGGAACACTTCCCAGAGCGCCTCATCTCAATTAGGGGCGATTTGGAGTGGCCGGCCCGCTCTCCCGATTTGTCCCCTTATGATGTTTTTTTGTATGGGGTTTTTTGAAATCCCGTGTATACGTGAACCGTCCAAGGACCCTACAAGATTTGAAAACCAACATTCAGGAAGAAAATGCCAAGATAACGCCTTATATGCTGGCAAGAGTCATGACACACGCCAGAAATCGGTTTACTCAGTGTATGGATAATGGGGGACGTCACCTACCTGATTTGATCTTCAAAACCTAAGTAAAAACAAAACTTTAGGTATGTGCCTACATTATAAAAAATAAATAAAAATGTTCTGATTCATACAATGGCTTTATTAAGTTTTGAAAAAAAGGAAGTTATGCTGCCGCACCCTGTATAATATATATATATATATAGTAGACAAAAATTGAAGGCGCTGCGATTGTTTAAATGTTTCAAATGACAACACCAAAATGGCCCTTAGGAAATTAAAAGTGAAAGTAAAAAAAGCACAATGATCGATTTGCATATTTTTACTTAAACCAAACCAAAAGGAGAAAATTTTACATCACATTCAAAGACAATTAAAAATCTTTTTTTGTTATTTAATGCTTTGCAAGGAAGATAATTAATTACACGGAAAGATGATTTTTCGTATTTATGAAATCTATGTATCGAAATAACCATATATTAGATGTAAGATAAATAAAGTTGGAAAAAAAATTCTAATTCAAATTGAAAAAAACGTTTAAAAAAATCCAGTTATGTTGTTTAGTTTCGTTTCTTTAAAAAGGATTGTAAGATTTGAATTTGAAAAAGAGGAATAAATTTCAAAGACGGTAGGGATACAAAATTCTAGTTTCACTTTATTAATGTAATATTAATATATTTATTAATGTATTTTATTGCCAAGCGATAAGTCCTTTGAACTGGATTAATTTCATGTCAAATTAATTTTGATGGAACGCATCACACACCGGTTATTGACACGATCACTCGATTGGGCTATGTTTTCCTGGGGCACGGTTTAATTCTATCCACTGGCGCGTCACATTACGTTCCCCGTTATGTTATAATTCACTCTTTATGTAAGTTGTCATGTATCGTTTTAACCTTGTTTATAATATTCACGTTTTGCATTATTCTCGGATTTCCTCGTTCATAATTCGGTAATACGCCCGGGGACCCCATTTCTACTGCATTCAGCCTACTTACTTTCGGAAACCTTATATCATCATGCACAGATCTTTGATCTAATAATGAGGAGCTCACTCGGGAAGTTTTCAATGGAATACAAATCGATAAAGAAATAGACCGCTATTCGATGAAATCGGCACCCTTCGTGAAAACACAACGGGTTTATCGCTGGATATCTCAAAATCGATTAATTAGTCATAATACTAACAAGGCTTATCTGCAGGTTCTTATTACGGTCGAAGGGGTTACAAGTTATCAACAGTTGTTAAGTGTTATATTTATTAAATATTAGTAGTTTGAAGTTTCAGAGGATCATCATTGAACTCAAGGAATCAAGGAACTCGATTTGGCTCGTTGACTCGACGGACAATTATTTACACGTGGGTTCCGTAAAGTAGAATCAACAGAGTCCGAAACAATAATAATACATCATTCAACACGACAACTCAATCCGCTCATTGAAAGTAAAAATTGTGTTCGATAAAATATTTGTATTAGATAATTTAGAAATATTATTTTACGCACGATTATAGTGAGATATTTATGTTTTTTACATGCTTGAATTACAAGAACCCGTTGGTCATACTAAAAAGTAGTTTTTCGAAATTTTTTGTTTTTTATATTTTGTAAAATTTAATTTAAAAAATACAGTTAAACAAAACACTTGATACAAAGCCTTAAAAGTCGTAACAAAATACCCCTTCCTATGATCAATTTAAAATAAAGGCGGCTTTTCTAAGGCTTAAATTCAACTATATAATTGGCATGCTCGAAATAGTACTGCGCTGTCTGGTCCTTCATAGTAGAAATTAGATGTTCAATTGATGCCTGGAATTGATCATGTCAGAAGGTGTTAAATGACTATCACAAATATGTTTTTCATCAATTTCCCCGTAAACTGTTTTTATTTTCAGAGGCGCGAGAAACAGAAAACTTCCGATTCCGACCACTTACAAAAAACGACAAGATGATGAATAATGGTTAACTGGGAAGATACTCGGAAGCAAAAAATGACGAAGTTGAATAAATAAAGTTCGCAAAAAGTGGAAATGCGGAGCCGTTAACTCAAGTTGGATTTTGAGATGAATAACATTTTAACATTATTTTAACGGTGAGGCGGGAATAGGAATGCGGAGAAACTTTTGAGAAAACAACAAATAACGGCATAAACAACTACAAAATATCAAAGGTTCATCAAATAATTTGGAATTCTATTAAATAAAAAAGGCAAATTTCATATAGCAGAAAATCTGTTTAATACCTTGCTTAAGACATGGAAACGGTAAGTTCTGGGGTCCTGAAATTTGCACAGCTTTTATGTTCGGAACTTACAAGTCAACGCAACTATTGCATCATAAACCGTGAAGCATGGAGATATACAGGGCTCTAATTTCTATTTTTTTTGTATTTCTTGGACATTAACGATGTAACAATTATTAGACTTTTTTGTTAAGAGTTTTATCCTCTATGTACTTTTGTTACTTAATTTTATTAGTGCGCTACCGGTGGCTCCCTACCCTCAACTAATAACGTCTAATTATTTTTGTACTTGTCAATTAAAGTTAGTTTTAAGAAGGCTACTGAATGACACGGATGTGTCGAAACCGGTAACGCAATAATAAAATTAAGTAACGAAGGTACATAGTGGATAAAACTCTTCTAGTATCACATATTTGGATCGTTATTTGAAAATGCGAGTAACTACATAGAAGGTTGTTTTTATGTAAAGTTTTGAAAAGGTAGTGTATTCGCTATACCTAGTTAAAGAACTATAGTTGTAACGTACATGTGTTTGAAAACATTTCAACAAACTGGAAAGGACTGAAACTCGACGACTGCAAATATCATGGTTTAACGTGATCCCGCTTTCAAAAGCTATACATAATGTGTGTAATACTGGAAACTGTAACGAATGAAACACTGCAACAGAGTTTATTGCGACATTATATCACTAATGCAGTGCAATCTGAATGCAATAAAACACCGTTAAATCAATCGGCGGCATACGATAAATTTCACAGCATTTTGCCCGTTGCTGATTTAAAATGTCAAAAACAAAAGGATCATAATAAAGAGATCCTTACTTGTGTAGTGGTGTACTGAATCGTAGGACAACTGCGGAAGTAAGAGAGAATTGTGGGCGGGTGTTCCAAACTAGTACGAAACAGTTTAAACCACTATCGGTGTACACGGTGACCGGATAAATCAACACGTATGAAAAAACTAGCCCATACACTTAAACAAATTAATATATATTTTTACTGAATTATTATTAGTATTTATTTTTTAAATAAAAAAAAACATATTAAAATTATTTCGCTTTACTACTAGAACGAATTTATTAGACGTATTAGAATGTATCTCACCACAACTATAAAAGCCATTTTGAAAAATTTACAATCAAACAAGCCTAGTAATGAGCATAAATTGACTATACACAATAAAATGAATGAAGATTGCAAAAGAGGTGACCTCATTAGGTTAATCAAATGTTGATACATTCGAGCGAGTGTCTCGGAATGATAGGAACCCAAAATGCTAACCAAACGAAATGATCATCAAGATGTCCAAACAAGCCATAAATAAACAAATTGAGATAAAATATGCATCGTTCTGTCAAAAACCAAACATTTTCTAAATTCTGAAAATTTTGACGAAAGTCAAAGAGTGTGTGATATGCCTACTTACGTTTAAAAAATGATACCTTCGACTTGATGAACGTGTTAGAACATTTCCTGGTTGAATTGATGACACCAAACTGACTTCAAACACCACTTTACAAAACCCATCTCTTCAGAAATTCATCCACATAAATAGATATTGAAAACCCTATTCAGCGGAAGCCGTATACAAATAAATATTGCGACAAAATTTTATTTTTTTATTTATGAACTTCTTCAGTGCGTTAATTGTTTTTGTGTTTAATTCGTAGAACTGCATTTAATTTTTCGTTAAATTTAATGAAATAATGTTATTATTAAGTTCAGCGAGTATTTTAGCCCTCAGTGAAATATTTTAGTCCCGTTCGACAACGAGTCAAATCCTTTACATACAGAAAGGAAGGTCCTTAGATTAAATTTACTCGAACAATTGGAAATTAATAAACGAACGAATGATCCTAATATAACATTAATTAATAAAGTAAAGAAAATTATTTATTCACCACTTCTCAGTATGTTCACGCTACCAAAACAATATAACACATTTAAATAAATCAATAAGGACATTGTCATTTAAATGCGTGGAAAACATACTATAAATGTAAAAACCTCACAGCATTATTTTCTAAGTAAATCGGTTTTACAAATAATAAAGAGTTGGAATACATTTTTTTTTTAATTCTTCAGTGCGTCAACATTATTATTTTGGCCACGTAATCGTACAAGAACGGGGCTTTGTTAAGTATAATGTAATGACAGCAGATAGAAAGTATTTTAAGGTTATTTTAGCTTTGCTTTTAATTAGGGTTAAAGGGCATTTCAATTAAAAATTCATCAGTTACAGGGGAATGTTGAAAATGGATTCAAAATAATGGTTAAAATCGCTAAATCGAATTAAAAATATTGGAAACCATTCGTGTTTATACTGGACCATTTGTAAAGAAGTAATCTGCAATCCAAATTGAACATTCATGTTTAAATTTCACTGTAAAGGCCGATAATTCTTTCTCGTCCCACAACATCGATCCATTTATATCTAGTTTCAATAATTTAAAAAAAAAAACATGTATCCAACGTGTTGTCTCTGTGCGAAACCAACACGATATTATTAATAATAACAATGCTTTATTCCAGTAGGCATACAGGGGTAGTGCAATGCAATACGTTCCATAGATTGTAATAATAACACATAAAAAGAAATAACAATACATAAATAAGATAACGGCAGCAGCTGGGATTCGAATCCATGGTCTGAGCTACGGCTAAGTATGATAACGATAAAAATGACGGTATGGATCGGGGTAGACGTAGCTCAGTTGGCGAATCCCGGGTTGGCGCAGGTTCCGGATAGATCATAGGTTCTAATCCCAGCTGCCACCGTTATCTTTTTCTTTTCTGTGGCTTTTTCGTTTCGTGTTTCGATTTGAGAGTTGTGAATATTTTATATACTCGTATCTTCAATGATTAAACATATATTAGAATGAGGTTTATAAGCTTCATAAGATATTTCAATGATTAATACAAAACGAAAAACGTTTATGGCGGATATCTCCAGGGGGCCATCAGGGGGAATCCATCCAGGCAACCGTGGCATTGGATTTGTGTACTCTGCACCGCAAGCTTCCCGTGCCGTGGCGGAGAAGTGCTCCGAAAGAGTGCACTCGTCCCTCCAGGGACATTTCCGTAGCGCTGCAATATCTCGGTAGACGGAATAGTTTGCGATAGGTGACTTTTAGTATATGACATTGGGATGCAGTGTAACCTAGAATAATTCTGGTGTATACAGAGATCTGCAGAATGCGTTGAAAGTATTCTTTAGACGCTTGTGCTGCAAAGGTAAAAACGCCTATATTGACTGTTTCCACCCGACTTTCTGTATAAATCGATGATAATGATTCTCTATGCTCACTATTATAAAAACTGATTTAACATAATATTATGATACAGTCAAACGTGACACAATTTTAACATTGTTGAGATGGTATTGTAAAATAATCAATATCTAATGTCTCACACTCAAGAGTTGTAAGTTTTTGAAAAATGTTAAAAGAAAGGTGTAAAATAAGCGGGCACACCCGCAACACATATGCAATGTCATAGCAGACATAATATTTGAGTTACGAACTTTGTCAAGACTTGTAAAGATCCCAACTTTGCTAAACGATGCCATAGGACAATAGACTTGATAGTTTTTGGAGTGGATACTTAAAAACATTAAAGGGCATACGCATAACTTATTCACATAAGTGAACAGTAAACCTTCGACGCATAGGTAACAAATTTATAAATTAAAATGGAAATAATTAGTGCTATGAAAACTTTGTGGTTTTAAGGGTGGTGGATAGGTTTGAGGGTGGTGGGCGAGACTTGGCAGTGGTAGCACTATTACGTGTCATGATTAGGCTCGCGAGCCAAAATTATTCTAGCACTGCGCTAATGGGGGACAATATGGAATAGTACTTACATGATGTTATGTGACGTTTTTGCACCAGTGTCACTATTGTGATTTGAATTTTTATAACAAAATATGTAAAAGCCCATAAATAAGTATACAATATAATAATAAATAAATAAATATGTGGTGCATAGAAAGTTATTAAGCCACGGGTGATAATAACGAAGTGTATAATATCGAATAAGTACTCTCATAGACGATAGAGATCAGTAGCATGGAGCCTGTGCGAAAGAGAAGTAACTAGGAATATAACCGTAGTGGAAAACGAAAAACGTTTGAATCAATTCCATCAAACATTTTTGGCTGAGATCCGCCAATAGACGTTAAGGGCGAGGGACGTCGGAGAGTTATTATTTATTAATTCAAAATAATGATAGTATTATTACGCCATACGATAAACAAAAGGTTATTAAATAGAAAAATATTTTATAAATTTACATAGGCTTAGTATTTATCAAAATCTAATCAGAAATATTACTTTTTCTGACCGTCCCATTGTATGTTTTACAAAATATTTAAAATACGAATATGATTTTTACAGTGGAGAAAAGTATTTTTAATCCTTTATCGTTGCGTTTTTGTAAATGAACATAACCAAAGATTTGTAATACGCATTACAAAAAAAAACATTAAAGTTACGTAGTGTTCATAAAAAAATTAAAACGCACACTGTTCTTTTTTATAATTTATCTTATCGACAAGTTACAGAAAAACCTTCACAGCATTTTTTAAGAATATTCAAGTTTTTAAATGTTTTTAAACATGCGTAGAACGGTCATAAATGCGTAATATTTCTGATTATATTTTGATAAATGTTAAGCCCATGCAAATTAAAAAATAACGTAATAAATATTTTTCTCTTTAAAAACACCATGTTTATCGTATAGCACAATAATACTATCATTATTTTGAATTAATAAACAATAACTCTCCGATGTCCCTCTCCCCGTTAAACATAAAATTAAACACTATTAAACTTGTGAACTCGTGTTTATTTCACACAATGAAATGCAATAACCAAAAATGTTAAAGTTTTTCACGGTCTACATTTAAAAAAAAATGATTAAAAAACCTTTGTAACTTTTTCACTTGTTTCGACCGGACCGGTTTCACCCTATCACGGGCATCGTCAGACTGGCACAATTTAAACTAACGCTTGTTTAAAACAGTACCGTCAGCAATAAAACAAATTTGAAGTCATAAATAAAAACAAAGGGGATTCACTCCTGACATCGATGCTATATATATATATATATATATATACCATAGATTTAGTTTTAATTGTGCCAGTTTGACGTTGCCCGTGATAGCGTGAAACCGGTCCGGTCGAAAATATACAAATGGAAAAAAGTTATAAAGGTTTTATAATTTAAAAAAAATCGTATTAATATGGAATTCCACCATGAATTGACAGTTTCAAAATTAGAATCATTTTTTTGTATGACAACCGCACGAGAGTACTGCTCCCAACCGTGTGGAGCCAGTGAGACTATGGCGTCCCTAATTGTTGTATGCAGGGAAAGGAGTATATGGCAACTCAGATCTGGTCATAAAACACGGCTAAAGCCATTTCAATCAACGTTTTGATTCTGAATGGTGGACTTTACCCAGGGCGATACTGAAAATATCTAGCACTCTGGAATGTGCCGCAAATATACCACCCATGTACTAGTTTTAATTTAAAAAAAGGTGAAATAACACAAATTAATCAAATAAAATGTACCTATTTGTGCACGGCAGTATTTAAACCCGCGACCTTCGAATTTGTAGCCAAGGATCGTAACCATTCAACCACGGAGACGGTCAAAAATACGTAAATAAAGTTAGTATTTTGACATATAAAAAATATATATACTGACGTCACTTTGACAGGTGAATGCCTAGCGGAGCTTGAGCCAAATAAATAGATGTCTTTACAGTGAGTACACAGCCTTGTTGGTGACATCGCATAAAAACAACAAAAAAACTGTCTCAGTACGATAGCCGTCATCGCCTACCTATGTGTTCATTTGTAAAAAAAAAATGGTTGAATAGTTAGTTATTTTCACGGAAATAACGGGATTTTCAAAATTACGGAGAATTATAACGTGTTTGATATAATTGCTAGTTTGATGGCCTTGGTCAATTGAAGAGTGCTTTTTCATTTGTTTTTATTTATTCATCTTTACAATCTTAATGTTATAAAAGGGTTATGGTACTGTGCCTGTCTCAGAACCTGTGTTGAGAGCAAGCAAAGTTTGCACTTTTACAAAGTTTACAATTTACAGAATAATGTTATGGTAAAGTTTGAAGCGTCAATTGAACATTGTATTATACTTATAGGGATGTTTTCTTTTGTTTTTATTTATTCATCTTTACAATCTTAATGTTATAAAAGGGTTATGGTACTGTGCCTGTCTCAGAACCTGTGTTGAGAGCAAGCAAAGTTTGCACTTTACAAAGTTTACAATTTACAGAATAATGTTATGGTAAAGTTTGAAGCGTCAATTGAACATTGTATCATACCTTTTTGTTCTTATTGTTTTCTATTTATTCATCTTTACAATCTTAATGTTATAAAAGGGTTATGGCACTGTGCCTGTCTCAGAACCTGTGTTGAGAGCAAGCAAAGTTTGCACTTTACAAAGTTTACAATTTACAGAATAATGTTATGTAACGTTTGAAGCGTCAATTGAACATTGTATCATACTTATAGGGATGTTTTCTTTTGTTTTTATTTATTCATCTTTACAATCTTAATGTTATAAAAGGGTTATGGTACTGTGCCTGTCTCAGAACCTGTGTTGAGAGCAAGCAAAGTTTGCACTTTACAAAGTTTACAATTTACAGAATAATGTTATGGTAAAGTTTGAAGCGTCAATTGAACATTGTATCATACTTATAGGGATGTTTTCTTTTGTTTTTATTTATTCATCTTTACAATCTTAATGTTATAAAAGGGTTATGGCACTGTGCCTGTCTCAGAACCTGTGTTGAGAGCAAGCAAAGTTTGCACTTTACAAAGTTTACAATTTACAGAATAATGTTATGGTAAAGTTTGAAGCGTCAATTGAACATTGTATCATACTTATAGGGATGTTTTCTTTTGTTTTTATTTATTCATCTTTACAATCTTAATGTTATAAAAGGGTTATGGCACTGTGCCTGTCTCAGAACCTGTGTTGAGAGCAAGCAAAGTTTGCACTTTACAAAGTTTACAATTTACAGAATAATGTTATGTAACGTTTGAAGCGTCAATTGAACATTGTATCATACTTATAGGGATGTTTTCTTTTGTTTTTATTTATTCATCTTTACAATCTTAATGTTATAAAAGGGTTATGGTACTGTGCCTGTCTCAGAACCTGTGTTGAGAGCAAGCAAAGTTTGCACTTTACAAAGTTTACAATTTACAGAATAATGTTATGGTAAAGTTTGAAGCGTCAATTGAACATTGTATCATACTTATAGGGATGTTTTCTTTTGTTTTTAAATCATTGAATTTTGATCTGTCTTGGCTAGTGATTCAAATGTTGTTCGTAATGTAATTTGTGTTCAGTCTAATGGCCAGTGGAAGTACATTATTTAGCTTTGTTACAAAGTATCTAAAATTTCATTGGCCAAATGTTGTTTTAGTGAAAGGGATAAGTAAGAGATTATGCCCTTCAGATATACTACCGCGACCAGTTTGGATATTGTCAAATGTTCTGTGTTTAAAGAGATATGTAAATATGTTTTTGTCATAGAGTTGCTAATACCCAAAACACAGATTCTCTTAAAGATTTCGTCTGAACTGCTGGTGATCGGTAGTTTTAGAATAATCTTTATAATTAGTTTCTGAGCTTTAAGGATGGGATCAATGGCGGCAGCAGTAGCTCCACCCCGGGCTATAATACCGTATTCGATTAAAGATTGGCACAGTGCATAGTAAATTGTTTTGAGTAGATTCATGTTAAGAAAATTACGGGCTTGTCTAAAGAAGAATATGGATTTTCTAAGTTTATTTGCTGTAGTGTTAATGTGTTGTTTCCACTTTAAACTAATATCAAAAATAACATCCAAGTATTTGATTTTAGTCACCGGTTCCAAGTAAGGGCAATCACATACGACTATAATGGGATTAGGCAGGGGACAAACACATATTTTAATTCGATTTTTCGGTACAATTAAAGAAGAGTTAACGTTTGAGGCAATGCAATGCTTAAAACATCACCACGTGTTCCACCAAAAGCTCCAATTTCTCGATAAACTTTTCAAAAGATTTAGCACTATCCGGGAAGACGGACATTCAGGCTATACCTATCTATAGAAAACGTGGTTGGTCTTGCAGTGTGACTGTGTAGGGACCCCGGTTAACTGGTTAGTAAGCAGTAGGCAGTAATCAAGTACCCGCCGAATAATGAGGTAATCGTATTTGTGCTGCGTTCATTCAAGTGTCAAGGTCGATCGTACGATAAGTCGGACCTTGGAATCAAATGCAACCGACGAGTATAAATAGTGTTTACAATGGAGGGTACGTACTACTTATTTATCACGCTGCTTGTTTCATTTGACCCAAAATAAATACGAGTGTTTGTGGGAACTCTTTTACAAAAGTGTGTACGTTAAGACTGCATCCGTGTAATATGAATTGCAGTAGAAAATGGAACTGAGACAATGTAACTGAAGCCATGGGTATGTGATATATTCACAGAGACAGAGTATGAGAACTAAATGCCAAAAATATTGTTATACTCGTATGTGCACAAAAGCGGCAAGGTGAACTCTGATGTCAAGCAATGTGTAGTGCTTCTTCTGATCCTGGTTTCATGTGGGATACGTTCTGTCCATCTATCCAGTGGCGGCTCGCGATTTTTGAGTGAGCTAGAGTGCTAAGATTGAAAAAAATACGACGTTATTGATGTTGAAGCCGAAAACGATTTTCATTTTTTTTTTCAAAATTTCCATTTAAAAAAAAAATCATTTTCGACTTCAACATCAATAACGTCGTACTTTTTCAATCTTAGCACTGTAGATCACCCAAAAGTCAGGAGCCGCCACTGCATTCATCCATTAAACATAATAAACTAACGTTTATGTTATGGACACCATTACAACAATGCATAATCAATGATTGAATAGGTGAACTCACTCAACCTAACGCAACGTGAAACCTAAATGGACTGGCTACACTGTAAAACGATCCCCGATATCCCAATGCGTTTAAATGGAGCAAGGCTGTACAGAGTACAGAAAATACCTGGAGCAAGTAACCATCGCAGCTCCGCTGACCGCAGAGCAAGCCGCAAAGAGGCGACCGCAACGGTTAGGCCACGTACTGTAAGGTACGGTGCGGCGGTGCACCGGAGATTGGTCATGCAATCTTAATCATACCCAAAAACAGTGGCGGTTTCCTCTAAAGTGCGTTTATGAAGTGAACCCCCATTCAAAATAAGACAAACTTAGCAAAAAATCAAGCCGTCCGTGTGGGTATCATTGCCCGAGAGCGAGTCCGAAATGAATTACGTATGTGCGTTATGAAATCAGCAACTATGGGACTTTCTGTCGAAATAGTGCATACAAAATATATTTGTGGCGCTTCAGCGGCAAACCATGGCTAGCGTGCAATTGTGTACAAGTGCTGAAAACGAGGAAAAAACATTGGCCATGCATAAAATGCACGGAATCTACTAGCCGCCTGGGTGCGTAGCGACTATGAGCAAATTTGTACGGAATAGTATTTTGCAAGAATCAATAATTTTTTTGTGATTCTCAAGTTTTAAGTTGTTATTAAAATAAGTACATTACTGTAAATTGTTATTTTCAAACTTAAATTCATTAGCCACAGAGGTTTTAATTAGTCTGATCGCCGAATTATTCATTCTTGCCGTTATTTAAAAAAAAGAAATACAGAAAATACTAACATAGGATTTTTTCATATTGACGAGGGAATTTTTTTTTCTTCATTTTTTTAATCTCCGTTTCAGAGATGGGCCACGAACCGCCACTACCCAAAAGCCAACCAACTGCATGCTTCCCGGGACCACATAAGGTCACAAACTGAGGATCAGACCTCTGGTCATAAAAGTGCTTAAAACATACACTGTTATGGACGGCATTTTAAACACTAGAGTGTAACTAGACGCATCCAACATACATTAACTACAAGCGAATATTACTCCTAATAAACTCAGAAATGACAGTCTGTCGGGTATGTCCTGTTTCATCCTGCATATTAAATCATCAATGCATGTACCGTGTTGCCGACACAAGCTGTCAGTTCAATACTAACACAAGCAATAACATATTAACATTTTAAATGGCACATGCCAGACCTTACAATAACATTTCACATTTACATACGGATTGGTGCTATCTTAATCAAAATAAAGGAATAATAATTTACAAGGTAATCGGTTCCTCGCAAACAGGTGTTTTATTTCGATCAATCTCGACATTCTAAAAGTCCGTCTCAGGGCAATGAGGAACTCCAGTGAAAAACATTCAAAACTATATATTCACATAGATCAACAAACGCTGATTCTGAATACATACGTTTTATTATATATAGTTATACGTTGAAATTATGTATCTTTATTTAAAGGGTGTTCGTGCATAAATTCTTTCTGTGTGACCGTATGACGCTTGTGTGACGTCACGCGGTCACTGGTCGGATTCTAGTCGATTTGGTGGACTTTAAAAAATAAAACGTTGAGAATTAAACGCACCCCGGCACCCCGTCGCAAGATTTGCACTCCCTTATGAGGTACTCGCAGAAGCTGGTGCCTATTATTACAGATAATTGTGCTGGCGATAATAATACGCCTTCGTTCTGTGCACATGATTTATTTCGAACCATTGTGATGATACGATGAGCACCCCTTCTTCATTTCCCCGAAAATCAATTCACCAGCCCACTTCAATTCGTCAGATTTAAAACTCAACCCAATAATATGTCTATCGGTTGGTTCACAAAGGTAATAAAATCCGGTTGGCTAATTCGGTGACTAGATCTATGACATAATTGGGGCGGTTCTGACTTAACATTGAAAGTGATATAGCCTTGAGATGAGATCCTAACAAGATTAATAAATAATCGACAGAAGGCGATCATAATACGAGTACATAAACAGTGCCCGATAATTGTTACTGTTACGATATTCGAAAGAAACAAGGCGCAATGCTAAAAACATAAATTAAATTAAAATAATTCTTCGGTATCTATTGGCATTTTTCGCCCGGCAAGTCCACTTGTACTGGGTTTTATCACGCTAGTAACAACTAAACAATAATGTGATCGCGACGATCATTGACCTTCTACTGAGATAGAAATACAGAGAGGCAAAAAAAGTAAGATTCACTATTATGGGTGCCTCGAATAAATGCAACAGTATAGGTATTTCTGATGCCGTTCGATTTTAGCTTGCAGCGAGACATTCGCGAAGATGACGATCCCGCTGATGGACCTGATGACGAAAGTTGATGATGTACTGGTGACTGGCGCGTGTCGTGAATAAAAATTATCATTCGAATTTAGCGGTTTTGCATAGCCAGAAGGTATTGGCTGGTATTCTTGACATATACTGAACTAGAGTTGATAAAAAATTGTATTTTTTGGGCAATTTTGTGTTGTTGAAAAGAGTGGGGGAGGGGAAGGAAAACGACAGAGGATGGGGTATGTTGGAAAACACCTGGATATTCAGATCTAGTTACCAAACATGGCTTAACCCTGTAATTAACGAATTTTACTCTGAAAGTATAAATTCGTTGCGTGGTGATTTATTTGCCAAAAGTACGAATGGGCTGACAATTTTTTTTATATGTAACTGAAATTACGGATCAAGGCGTTGAAACGCATTAGTTAAGGGTATAAGAAAAGTGAAACGCACTCACGGATTCAAGTTCAAGTCTTTCAAGAAACTTATGTGTCGGTGTTACAAAAATATATTGTATTTTTATAAGTTTCTTGAAGGACTTGAGCTTTAAATCTACAATAACAATTAATTGTTACAATTAAACCCGTCAACAAACAATTCATATCAATATTTAAAATTAAGCATTTATTTTTCTGTGAGCACGTATCAGGTTTCGTTTATCCTTAAGTCATTTCAAGTAACGCTCCATGTCTCTTACAAAGGTGATACTGAGAATATATTCCACATGTTAAAATGTTAGCATTAGCTGTCTGAATAGTCATTCTGGTTTCGTGAAAATCTTTTAGGAAGGATGACTTTTTAGTGGAATGCTTTATTGCAAGAACATTGAATTAGAGTTTACTTCTGCGACGTTCGATGCACTGTTTAAACGATTTGGCTAAGAGAAGGGAAGAAGACAATCCCACGATGCATTGGGATCGGTGGCACTAGTGCGGCGAGTTAGTCACCGGATGGGTGGTTGGATGGAAGGATATTTCGGTGCAGCGCCCCCCAGCTGGTTGGCTGGTTGGCTGCGAGCTGCTGACTGTTGGCCGAATGCACGGGGAGTGGCGCGGCGGCTATTTCGGTACGGCACGCCGTCATCGGCCCGTCATGCTACCGCTACCGCTGTTAGCTGCTACTCGTAGTACTCGTACTGATACAGCACAATGTACACTGCACGCTGCAGCAGCGGCTAGCGGCTAGGACCCTTACTTGACTCGCAGGCGAGCCCAACTATTTTACTGACAATTCAGTGTCCAATTATTGCATAGCCTGATTTTCTTCATTTTTTCCAATATAGAAAGCTGAAGAAACAGAGGACGACATTTATCTCCTACTAGAAAGCTGAAGAAGCAGAGGACGGATCGTAATTTGTAGGTTCAGGTTGAAATGAGATGGACTGACGATTTGAGGAGAATTGTAGGCTTCGGATGGGTGAGCGCCGTCAAAGATCGACAAAAATAAGGAAAATTTGAAAGGAGACACTTGCCTAATCTAGTGCTGGACGCCAGAAAGTTCACGAAGAATAAGACTATTCTGGAAATAGAAGTGCAAAAGAGGTTTATGTGATACTTTAATATATATATATATATGGTGGTTATTAACAGGTATGCTTGATTTCAACACTTTAGAAGCCTGCCGAAATATATTAAGTTAATCTCTGGAACCATATTATATAATCCACCTATGTTGAAAGAGATAACCTTATACGTACCTAGCAAGTATACTAGTAAGAGATCCTATGCACTCTTTTATGCTCCGAAAGCGAGAACATCTGTTTACCAGAACACGCTAATTATAAGAGCAACTCAACTGCTCAACATATTGCTTTTTACATTATTTTTCCTGCAGCAAGCAATGATGTGTTTTTTTAATAAATTTTGTTATAGTTGAATGGATATTTCATAGCTTCATATTTGAAAATAATTGCGTTTACCCAGATAAATAATCGTTAGAGTGCGGTGCAGCGCTGTGGCGCTGCAAGCGTTAGCCACGAAAATTGCGACGAAGCGCTTAGGCGCTCCCTTCTTCAGTATGCGTTTGTTGATCATTACAAGAGCACGTGTTCCATTGGAAAGCGGTGTATTGCAGTTGGCGTATATCTTGTACACAATCTATATTGTTTGTCCTGTTATAATAAATTAAAACGATATATTTCACCATGTCGGATCTTAGTTCTATTGAGGACGATGTATCAAAGGACGGCGACATTACGGATGATGAGCCCCTCGATCTGATAAATGGAGACAGTGATGACAGAAGTGCGATTATTAGCCATCGCAATAATAGAATGCGAAAGTGAATTTTCCTCATATGCGCCCGCTGTAAGACGGGACTACATGACCTTTGCACGGGAAAACACAATCGTGAAGCGAAATAATATTTTTTTTTTCTTCATATATATTTAGTAGTTATAGTGTTTTTATTAGATGCATGGGATACAATTATTTTTACGTTTAATATCAAAAAGAATTATTAAGTTTGGTTGATATTTGTCCAAGTTATTGCATGTTTAGTTAAAATATTTATTTACTAATAACATAAATGATCAATAGCTGTTTAAGCACCTACTTGCAAAAACAGTACAGCACTAAACCGGTTAGATAAGACCCTCCCCATAGTTAAAGGGTTAGACTAGACATCTAAGAGCCAAAATCTTCTTTATTGAGGCCTTCAAATACATGTGGGAAGGATTAAGGGCGATCTCCGCAAAGCACCTACTTACTATTTCGATAAAAAGTTAATAGCAACTTAGCGATATTATACGAGGGTTTCAACTAGAAACACAATTAGAATAGGATGATATTGACTGGCGTAAATACCAGTAGATAGTGATTGGCAAGTGTAAGGCACCGGTAGGTACCTAAGTCAAGTTGGCTTACATTATCTAGGAAAGAGAGAAGTAAACATTATTTTTCAGTGACTATACTTTCAGGCAGTGTCTGTAGGCAAGTACTGATTGCCTAGTGCAAGAATTAGTAGGTAGGTATAGGTACCGGAACCAGGGATTAGGAGAACTCAGTACTCACACAAATGTATTGCTTGCATGTAGCATGGTTCAAACATGTTATTCGACTTCAGAAAAGAAACTTTTAGTCCACCATATCAACCCTGATGTATGGCAGTGAGGCATTGAACTGCCAAAGGAAGGTTCAAAATAGACCGAATGCTGTAGAAATGAGATCTCTGAGGTGAATGTGAGGTAATACCGCGAATGAATGCAAGGTTGATGTAAGCGTAATGAGTAAGATTAAGAAAGGGACGATTAGATGGATTGGGTATGTAGAGCGAACAAACGAAGGAAGGAGAATATATGTAGTAAATGTGAATGGAAGAAACCGGGTACGCCCGAGGAAGTGAATCAAATACTTGAGTCAGCAAGTGAATCAAATACTTGAGTCAGCAAGTGAATCAAATACTTGAGTCAGCCCATGTCAGAAGTCGGAAAAACAGAAGAGAATGTATGAATGTGAAATCGTAGCTCCCTTATGAGACACAAGAACTCCCCTTTTCTGAATGGTATACATGACCAATAATTACCTTAAATTAAATATTTTGTAAAATACTTGAAATGTAACTTATAAGAAATAAAATAATAAAAAATACAAAAAAATACTCGAGTCTTGTCAGAATAACAGAGAGGCATGTTATGAATGTGAACGAAGAAAGAAGTGTGTGACAAGACCGAGTTGTTTGGCGGTCAGCGAGGAAACAGCGTGATGGTTAGTTAGAGATAATAATAAATTGATAATATGTATAGCCCCGTTTTTGAGAAAAATCACCTCAAGGGCGCTGCAAGTGTTGTTTGCGTCAACTCAAATTGCGCGACCAATTCCGGACAGCGCAAGTAGTTATCCACAAATATCATCTTGTGTCCAGTAAAAAGTGTGGAAAACAAAATGGAATTATAAAACAAGAGCCTGCTAATCTCGTCACACGCAGTCACCTCTGAAAGAATAACAAAAAGTGTTGACATTTTCTTTCAGAGAAAGTGATGGGCAACAGATGGCTGGAGTTCGTTCATAGCGAGGACATTCTGTACAATTCCTCCGCGCCCATCAAAGTAATAATATAGTTGGCACGATAAGATAAGGCGTGTCACGTGGCACTACACACACTTTACCTACAATTTAACAATGTGCTGTATCAACAGCGAAATTCGAACGATCAAATGAATTCTTTCACGCGAACAGAATAAAATTGTAACCACTGATTTGCTTTTATAAAATAGGCTAAACGTGAAAAAAATAATAGCTGGCCTTAGGACATGTCGAAAACGGTACTTTAGGTAGTCTGTCAACCAACATATGTTTACTGACTCCATTTATACAGTAAAGAGTCATCTATACCACCACTTTGATGAATCCTACAATATGTAGTATTGCAGCTTGGATAATATAGCGTTAATGATTTGTGTTACAACATTGTTTTAGTTTTCTATTTTACGTCAAAAGGTTTAAAAAAAATAGTCATTGTCATTACTTTATGGATTGTAGTTCTTTATATTATGTTCTAAGATCCATGAAAGGGCCCAGATGGGAGTATGTATAAGAAAATAAATAAAATGCGACAATTTTTTGCATCACTACGACAACACCCATTTTAGAACAGAAAATATTGTAGGTTCAAATGTGGTGTTATGTTAGACTTCCGAACCTGTGAGGTTGACTGGGCGGGAAAAATTAAAAGCTAGATTTGAACAACAAGCAGCATTAATGATAAACCTGAATATTAAAACAAAATCTTATTGGCGGAATGAAATAATGTATTTTATTTTATTTGGCAAACCGACAGTTTACAATAATTATTATGTATGATTTACCATACATATTTAAGAAAACGGAGAATAGGTATTCACATAAGAATTTAAATTATTCAATTTAAAAAAAAAAGTTTCACGGTTATGCTATGGGGTTGGGACGATGGGGGAGATCTAGTCTGTGTAGAGTAATATGTATTGTGTGAATATTATTTATTGATTTTAGGTTTGAAATTATTAATGTCTGAGTTGAATAAGTCGAATTCACTTTGTGAAGTATTTGAGGAAGGTTTAGTGAGTGGTTTTGTCTGGTTTGTCCGTTAGGCACTCTCAAATGAATTCGTTCAAGTAATTCAAGGTAATCACAGAGGTGGCTATTTTTTGTAAAAACAGTACGTATGCAGAATTTCTACGGCTTTCCAGTGATGAAATCCCGAAAAACGCGGCTGACTCCTCATGACTCAAGTGGGGACGATAGCCGCGAAAATCGAGGTATCGTAGAAAACGGTTTTGTAATTTCTCAATCCTTTCTGTATGTGATATGTACCTAGGATTCTAGAGACTTGAGAGGCATACTCCAAAGAACTTCGTACATAAGTGAAGTACGTAAGGGATGAATAAACCCTACCTTGTGATGAGAGTATATTGAAGGTGTTTCGTATTTTGGCCATTGCTTACCTGAAAAGGAAAAAAATAATTAGCTACACATTCAACACAAAAAATCAAATAAGATATAATTTTTTTTTTAATTTAATGATGTTATTATTAAGTTCTGCAAGTATTTTTAGCTGTTATTATTGTGACAGCTGTTTCGGCGTTTAAGACCATTTTTAAACTGTTTGAAAATGGCCTTAAGCGCCGAAACAGCTGTCACAATAATAACAACTAAAAATACTTGCAAAACTTAATAATAACATTATTAAATTTGATTTACATTAAATTTAAAAATAATAATAAATGGAGTTCTACGAATTAAACACAAAAACAATTAATAAATAAGATATACGTGGCTTAACTTCGGGAGTGAAAATCTAAGAAGACGAAGAAAAGGTAATAAAGTTTTTCAAACAAATCAATTAGATCACTAGTACAAGTCCAAATAATTTTGTTGGGAAATATTTGGACTATAATGTTGGTGAAATATTGTAGAAGGCCCAAACTTAAGGTCGTCTGGCATGACCAAATAATTCAATTATTTGGTACACAGAGTGGTGAACAATACGAGTAATTAATTACAAGAGTGGGTACATGTATACGTTATACAAACAATGTCTTTTATATAGACATGAAGAAAAAAAAAACATTTTCCTTAGATTTTCATAATAAATTTTCCACCCGAGTTTCGCGGTATGAGCATGAAATGTGGTGTAAATGTTGGAAAACATATTTCAAAAATACAAATCTTTACTAAAATTGAATGGGTTAAAATCAAGGTATAAGCGACAAATATGATTACAGTTTTGTAGCCAATTTTATTGCGCCCATCAGTAGCGTGTGTATATCAAAAATAATAAAATAAATGCACATACGGGGTTTCGAAAACAAGTTATTTTACAAATAATTCGCGAAGGCGGAATTGTCGCCTTTCGGAGACGGATATATCCAATATTCTTATATTACTTTAACATCTGATTTTTTATAAGTATTACTAATCAAACTATGTTAAAATAAAATAAAAAACAAAACAGCATTGAACTTTTTTGTAAGGTTGTTTTGCTCTTGAAAAATATGCATGATAAATTTTTAAATGCATAAATGTATACCATGTTAATTATTTATAAATAAATTAATAAGAATAATTTACTGTTTCCACCACTTTTTTAATATATTAATATCAACATTCGAAAGCAAAGCTTTCCTCATCAGGACAAACATTATACTAAAATTTATGACAAATTACAAACACAAACAAAAATTAACAATAAGTGATGAAAGTAGGCAAGTAATTAATAAAAAAATGTTAATACTTAATGAAAAAAAAATTATAAATATAAACAAAATAAAGAAAATAAAAATGCATAAAAAAAGTAATAAGAGTAATTATTATTAAAGTTTATGTCGATAATATTCTAAATATCAATAATATAAGTTATCAACGTGAAAATAAATTTAAGAATAGCTATTCAAAAAAAAGATTAATAATATTTAATTAACTATTAACGCTTTTTTTCTAAATTCTAAAATTTCTAATTTAATTAATTTATTAAAAAAAATATTATAATTGTTAATTATTTCTATAATTTTTTCTGTAAAAGTTCCTCATTTTTAAAAATACAAAAACCTCTTTAACCCAAGTTGTTTTTTGTTACTTATACCTTTATGATTCTAACCCATTCAATTAATACGTTTTGTCGAAAAGCGAGAAGCAGCAATCATTGACATTTCCATACGATCCTCTTTGTAAACTAATGTGAAACAAGATGACAGAAAACCATAACACATATTCACTCAGCAAATAAGAATTACATAACCGGACAACCACGTAAATTCATCGTATTCCTCGCGCCGCGGGATGCGATGCGATAGGAAGACAGACGACAGTGAGTACTGCATAGTGTAGGCAGCTTGTATGGAATAGAGAACCTCTTACGTGTATTAAAAATTCTGACCCAAATAGAAGTCCACCCGCGTCATGCCACGGCTAGTATCGATTTTGCCATCACCATCGGGAGTGGCTAACGCATATCTACACCAAGCAGCCCCACCACCGTAGAAGCTGTCAGAACTGCTACACACGTATTAGGTATAGCTGGTGTAGTGATGCTAAAATTGGTACATCGCTTAAATAACTAAATTAGGGTTATGTACATGAATAGTTTGGACTCGAACGGAGAATATATATATAGGGCCAGCAAATGAAAATCTCGAAAACTTGAAGGTCGGGTGCAGGAGAAAAGAAATGAAATATGATTCTACTAAGGTGAAGGAAAATTCGCATCGGTTTTGAAATATCCAGTAAATAGTTCATACTTTGTACAGAAGTAAATATTGTTAAGGCTAAACGAAACGTAAAACGCACTCACAGATGGCGTTAATAAAAATGTTTTAGAAAAAAAACACTTTTAGCTAATGCTTTTAAATATTGATATGAATTGCTTGTTGGCTTATAAAAATACAATATATTATTATAAAAGTAACATTAACCTTCCAGCGGGCGCGCTGTCGTAAAATTTACGACAAATGCTCCTTACCGCTTCCCCCAGTCTCACCACTTAGTCACAAGCGTCCAGCTCCGAGCTATTTGAGGGTCTGTGTCTCTCTAAACTACAGACGTACTGGATGTGCTTAGAAGTTTTTGTTATTCATTGATATTTGGAAATTTTGAGACACGCGCCTTAAAGTGTAAGTATATTAAATAAAGTATTTTTTTTTCTATTTATTTCTCATTTATATCGTTTATTTTTATAGAGGACGGGTCATGTGAAAGTTCCCGCGCTCCTCTCATCATGAGCTCTCGAAATGTTGTGACTAAACCGGAGCGCTAATGTTAAATGGTAAATAGATACCCCCCGCTCAGTATTTACGGAGCCCTACCAGACGTTAATCCCAGTCCTCATTTCCCCTCGCCTAGTAAGGCCCTGGGTGTCTTTGATTGGTCGGCGCTCGGGCCTAACAACCTTACAGCAATTCCCTAACATTTATATAAATAAAACACCATTTACATTGCGAAAACTTGATGACGTAAAATTTACGACAAGCACTCGCTCAAGGGATATTATTCAGCGCGCCCGCTGGAAGGTTAATATTATTTTTAGTTTCCTGAAGTTTCCTGAAGGACTTAAGCTTTAAACGTACAATAACAATTTATTCTTTTTCATATTCGGTATTTACACCCGCGAACAAACAAATCATCTCAAAATTTAAAAGCATAAAGTGCTTTTTCCATAATATTTTAATTAGCGCCATTTGTGAACGCGAATAGGTTTCGTTTAACCTTTAATGCATGTGGAGGGAGGCGTAGTACAATATATGTTGTACGTGATTTTAACTTCCCGGGGCCAGCAGAACTATGGTAATGGTAAGCAGTGGCGGTTTTCTCTAAAAGGCGTTTGTGCAGTGAACTCCCATAAAAAAGGCAAACTTGAATTATAATTTTACCACAATTTAAAGCAGCACGCTAATAATTTCCGTGCAAAATAATTCACAATCCGTTTTATTACTCTCGAGACGAATTGAATCCCATACGTGCGTTTTGAATTCCGCGTCTATAGGACCTTCAATTCTAAGAAATAGTTCATACAATCTTGTACTCATGGCACTTCAGTGGCAAACCGTGGAAGGTTGCAAAATTTTAGGAATCTGTTAGCTGCCTGGGTGCGCAGCAACTATGGGATCTGGTAACACCAAATTTGCACTCAATAGTATTTTGCAAAAATCTATAGATTTTTTCTGTGATCATTGTTACCTTTCCGGATTAAAAAAAAAAGAGTTTCTTGCGTAAATTATAACCCGCGACATATTCATTAGCCACAGACGCTTTGATGAATCGCCAAATCGTATCTTGTGGTAGGAAGCTAATCTCGGGTGCAGTGAAATTATGAAATTCCTTCAGATCTAGGGAAAAATACATCATCTTCTACTTCTATTATATAAATAAGAAAGTCCCGGGAGCGTTTGTTTTCTATACAAATCTACAGTTTTATTTCGATCTTGATGAAACAAGAGGAAGGTCACTGTCTACATGGGATTACCAAAAACTATTCCCTTCCTCATTTCCCACCATAAACCAGAATTTGGTTCTTCTTAATGAAATTTTGCGCATTCGACGTTAAAAATAAGTTGAAAACTACTTGGTGGGAGTAGGGGTACGGATAGGGGTGGGGTTAAGGGTGCGGGTAGGGGTGGGGATAAGGGTGGGGGTAGGGCTAGGGTTGACACACCACAACCTCAAAACGCAACAAATATAAAGCGACGTTTTAATTCTGACTAGTGTCTTCTCTTCAGGCCGATACTGCACGAATCTTCCACTACGGAACGAGGTATAAAATATCAGTTGAGTGAAGATGAACTAAAAAAATAATTAAAAATAACTTTTAGCACACTTTACTAAAACAGTGTTCGCCTGACGCCGTGAACCACGGACTGGACACCACTAAAACACTGAAGTCGAGAGCATTACTTACTGTTTTACGCACACGACCTATTAACACAATTGAATGCCGAAAGGGGAGACAGTTATCACGTGAACTTAGGACAAAATACGTAGCGCGAATTCTGCACAGAATGTGGGATGACGAACTGTAAATAAACAACCATTGTAACTGTTTCTGATAATGATTATGCGAACTTAATTTAGTATCCATTCACACATTTATCTTCCAAAACTAGAGTTTTGACTGTATTGAAGCATGTTTCTAAATTTCTTCTGAGGATTCTACCGATAAAGATATTTTTCTACCGTAAGGCAGAAAGTCTGCTTTCGTGTCTCATAACCATATTGTTTGCAGTGGCGTGCATCGCTCTATAACCAAAGGTACGCTTTTTTATATGAATACCGCACAAGAGTCCCAACTACTCCCAACCGTCTGGAGCCAGTGAGATTATGGCATCCCGAATTGGGGAATGTTGTGAGGCTGAAGGTATTGTGGAAGGGAAGGAGAAGGGGAAGAGGAAGGTGGGGAAATATCTGGCTATTCAGATCTGGTCACCAAACACGGCTATAAGCCATTTCAAGCAATGTTACAATTCTGAATGGTGGTTTTTCACCAGGGCGATACTGAAAGCATATTTCACTCTGGAAAGTGCGCAAATATACTACATATTATTTTTAAATGAATTAATTGTGAAACGGCACAAATTAATTAAATAAAATTTTACTTGCGCATGCCGGGATTTGAACCCGCGACCTTAGGCTGTGTAAGTTTGTGTATGAATTGTGCAATGAATATTCGAAAATGACCCCTACACTATCTCCGATGATTATCATAGCCAACGGAATAAATGAGCGTACCAAATTCATGGAAAAATACGCATCCATCAGAAATTTGTCATTTTTTAAATTTTTTCTATGTCTTCTTAAGGTTCGTTTTTCTTATGGTTGGCACAGTCTTTAAGCCCTTGTGGACTGCGCGCCCGGACTGTTTGTTCCAAATTTTCCATCGAATAAATAGTGTCAAGATTCGATCGAGCCCACGTAGAAACTAGTCATTTACTTAAAAAAAAACAATAATGTATTGTGTAGAAATTACACAGTGAATTTATTAGATGTAAAGGTACGAATCTTTTGGCAATAGCAAACATTTAAATTCCCCAAGCAGTTTTGAATAATACAACGTATCTATCTAAACACTCGACACAATAGGACAGCATATGGACATCAGAAGAGCCAGGTGTGCGTAATTCAATAAAGATTTTTTTTTCTAATCACGCATTCAGTATTCACCGATTTATAACAACGTTCACCTTAGCAAGGTAGTAGCAAGTGGAGATACGACAATGTGCGCCAATACCGATATAACAATAATAGTTATTTTTATTTTTGTCGAGTTGTTGACCTTCGAAAAGCTTTGTAGTCTCAGAGTAATATCAACTCTAACTAAACACTCGTCGAGAGAAGAGTGGGTACTTAGTTGGGATCACTCGCCGTGGAATTACGTATGCAAATATCACGATAGGTACTTAGTTGGATCGAAGATATTATTTAAAAGTAAGAAACATCTCGTCATTTGAACTAAAAGTTTGATAAAACCAACAGTTTACAATAATTATTATGCATGGTAAATATATGTAAAGAATTAACTAATTATAGGTTTAGTATTCTATTAAAAAACAAGATTAGCTTAAGAGATTAGTTTGATGGGAGGGAGGGTAGAGTAATATGTATTGTATGGTATGGTAAATATATGTAAAGAATTAACTAAGAATAGGTTTAGTATTCCATTAAAAAACAAGATTAGCTTAAGAGATTAGTTTGATGGGAGGGAGGGTAGAGTAATATGTATTGTATGGTATGGTAAATATATGTAAAGAATTAACTAAGAATAGGTTGAGTATTCCATTAAAAAACAAGATTAGCTTAAGAGATTAGTTTGATGGGAGGGAGGGTAGAGTAATATGTATTGTATGGTAGGTAAATATATGTAAAGAATTAACTAATAATAGGTTTAGTAATATGTATTGTATGTATGGTAAATATGTGTAAAGAATTAACTGATAATAGGTTTAGTATTCTAACAAAAAACAAGATTAGCTTAAGAGATTAGTTTTATGGGAGGGAGGGTAGAGTAATATGTATTGTATGGTATGGTAAATATATGCAAAGAATTAACTAAGAATAGGTTTAGTATTCCATTAAAAAACAAGATTAGCTTAAGAGATTAGTTTGATGGGAGGGAGGGTAGAGTAATATGTATTGTATGGTAGGTAAATATATGTAAAGAATTAACTAATAATAGGTTTAGTAATATGTATTGTATGTATGGTAAATATTTGTAAAGAATTAACTGATAATAGCTTTAGTATTCTATCAAAAAACAAGATTAGCTTAAGAGATTAGTTTGATGGGAGGGAGGGTAGAGTAATATGTATTGTATGGTATGGTAAATATATGCAAAGAATTAACTAAGAATAGGTTTAGTATTCCATTAAAAAACAAGATTAGCTTAAGAGATTAGTTTGATGGGAGGGAGGGTAGAGTAATATGTATTGTATGGTATGGTAAATATATGTAAAGAATTAACTAAGAATAGGTTTAGTATTCCATTAAAAAACAAGATTAGCTTAAGAGATTAGTTTGACCGGGGGGGGGAGGGTAGAGTAATATGTATTGTATGGTAGGTAAATATATGTAAAGAATTAACTGATAATAGGTTTAGTATTCTATCAAAAAACAAGATTAGCTTAAGAGATTAGTTTTATGGGAGGGAGGGTAGAGTAATATGTATTGTATGAATGTTATTTATTGATTTTAGGTTTGAAATTATTAGGGGCTGAGTTGAATAAGTCCAACTCACTGTATAAAGTGTTAAAAATATGTGAAGCGCGGTGAATAAAGGTGTGGTAAATGGCAATTGGAATCGGATAGTTTGGGAGAACACAGTCAAAATTCACATGTTTACATCGACATTTAACCAGCTTTTTCTGTATGGTATTATTAGGTCAACGAAATTTTTCCCGTCACGAGTTGTTATGGAACTTTGGATGTTCCGTAGTTTTTAAATGTTCGACAAGAAAAAAAGTTTTCAAATCTCGGGCGAGGCCGGGTAGTAACATTAGCGAATGACACAATGGTACGTTTTCGGATGAAAGTAACATAATTTTTTCATTAGATGATGCTGCAAGATTTGACAGACAAATTCTAGTAAAACTGGTAATTATTACAGTTGTAGATGTGCAACAGAGGTGAAAAGTAAAAACCTTTTTTTTTTAAATCCATTGTTCTGGTAGAATCATAGACACTTATAAAAAAAAAAGTTCATTTTAAATGGACAAGATAAGAAAACAATATTGAAGATAATCATCACCTTTAATGAGAGTGTTTTTTTTTACAGACGACGTAAGACAATTCATCTAATAACTTATTTTTCTGATCCTATGAGCTTCAATTCTTCCACATAACTTCACAAATCACCTTTCATTAAAAAAAAATTCTAAGACATGGTAACTATAAACTCGGAATACCTATTTAAACTATAAATTACAATTACTTAATGAAAGAACTAAAATTATTAAAACTCTCAGACAGAATACTGGTTCCTGACCTAATTTTTAATTTCAAAATTGTTAATGGTTTTATAGACAGCCCTGATATAGTCGGCTTAATTACATTTAATATTCCGACTAGAACTACTAGATCTAAAATTGTATTCAATTGTTACAATAATTTCACGACTGAGTAATTAAAAAATTCTCTTGTACCTAGACTTCACGCAGAGGGCAATATATTTTCAGATATAGTAGATATGTTCAACTGCTCGGAATACAAATACAAACAGACGATTATCGCATACATCCTAAACAATTATTAAGATATGTGTCTAGAGAATAAGTATCAGTGAATGTGAGGTATGTTTTGAATATTCGCCTCTGTAACTATTTTTTTGGAATGGAACTAACTATGTTATTCCTGTATTTGTTCGTGAGACAAATGAAATATTTAGTTGTTGTATTTCATGAAGGTTTATTTTATCTATGCACCTACCGTGATGTGTTTTGCACCTGTGTGACTATTGTAATTAACTAAATATGTAAAAGCCCAATTAGGGCGTACATAATAAAATAAACAAATAAAACGTAATTATTAATTTATTCATGGTACCAACGGAATCAAAATGTAGAGATGAGGTTAGGTTTTCAAAAGGATTCCTGGAAATACGTAAGTACGGCCTAACATAACCAAAACTCTGGATAGTATATCTAGGTAAGTACCACTTAACATAACCAAAACATTCAATGTGTTGAACAATACAACAATCAGGGAGTTCATAGGATCATTGACATTTAAGCCAATAATCACGATTCGTTCGTCAGGTTGCGAGGGGTGCAAATTTAGGGGAGTTTGGACCAACCCAAACAAACGTCAGTGAACCCAATCTCCTCTAGACGATTCCATCTCCCCTTTCCCTCCAGCCCGCGCAGATAAAAAGGGACTATCGCGTGGCAGACAGTCATTGTTCGCGATCGGGCAAGTCGTTCGGAAAATGAAACAGACTCGAGAGCTTTACTGGACCTAGCAGTTTCAACAACTAACACTGCATTTGTTCGGACTTGCAGCTCGGTCTGGGAAAATGTATTAGATTATTATTAGTAGACGGTTTTTCGATAAAAGGTAGACACGTCGGCACCTCTAGAAGAGTAGTGTTGGTATTTTCTCAGAGTCGTCCAACCCAATCAGTTGCACGGAGCGAGATAAGCAAGCATTAACCACTGGTGCGGGGTCGTTAACAGAACTCTGTAGTTAGTGTGTGCCGGTACGTTATTACGTAGCTCGTTAAAATACATTCGCTCAGATAGACAGATAGGTACACAAGTCGTAAGTGCCTAGCTTAAAGTTGATCCCTGTATCTCTATACGTACAGTTCTTAAATAAGCTTTACAGCACGTGGAAGTTAGTGTTTTATTAGTTTTCATTGACTATTTATTAATATTATTGTTAGTAACCATCACGCTGTTTCTCCGCAGGGGTAGGCAGAGAGGACGGACCGCCAAACAACTCAACTGTTTCATTCACATTCATACATTCTCTTCTGTTATTCCGACTTCTGACATAGCCGGACTCAAGTATTTGATTCACTCGTTCGTGTGATGTATTCCTGCGACGAGCCCGGCTTCTTTTTCCTGTCTGACTAAACATAACAATATAAAGCAACGTATCGATTTCGAATGGTATAATCATTGTCCAGATTAGTGTCATTAGTAAATGCATACATACAAAGATAGGAAATTATAATTTAATTCTATTAAATATGTGAAACACCTATTAATGTTTTATCTGCCCCAGCCGCATCGGGCAGTGTTAGCACAGAGAAAGGATATTAAAATATGAGAAATTTCTTAAAAAGGGACATGTTTTCCTTGACAAAATTGTAAAATTAAACAAATGAAATGGATAATTTATACAACCTCGAAGGAACTATTAATCGAATGGGAGAATCGCCTTCGCTTTCACTCCACCCACATCCGCCACCTCTCGTATTCATCTACGTTACAGACAGACTCCCTCGCACTGTGCACCTTTCAACACCCGAATAAGGCAATGGAGACATTTGTCCCATTTTCTATATTTGGACAAATTTATCTTAGCGTGGCAAGCTAAGGCAGTAAATAGTGTTAAAGTTAAACTAAGATTTGTTAATAAAAGAATTCAAAACTATTTTGTGTTCGCCAGTTTATTAATACACAGATCTACATGTTTCGAAAGCGATGCTTTCTTCATCAGGGAATATAAATAATATTCAAAAATAATAATAATGTCTATACTCGTAGTACAAATGATAAACATACAACACAATAATGTAAGAATAGACAAATTATAAACATAAACAAATATTGATTTAAGGAGGTAAGTAATTAATCAAAAACCGTTAATAAAAAAATATTAAAAAACATTGAATAACATATTTAGAAATTAAAAAAGAAAAATAAACGATTTTTATTAATAATATTAGTATGAAAATAAATTCAAGAGATAGCTATATTTAATTCAGTATTAAGACTTTTTCTGATTTCTAAAATTATAAATTTGTTCAATTGTAAACCGGTTGTATTTGTACGTAAATTTTTTAAATCTTTATATCAACAGAATCATTGGTTTCTAAAACATTATATTCTATACTTGACATTATTATATTATATTCTTTCTTAGTAGTCTATATATTCCTGAAACATGTAGATATGTGTATATAAAGTGGTGAATACAAAGTATTTATTTAAATTCGTTTATTAATAATGACGCCACAAAGTGAATACTAATCTTCTGAAGTAATTAATAATAATAATATTCGGATGATTTTTATAGCGCCGTTTTTGTGAAAAATCACCTCAAGGGCGCTTTACAAATCTTACTTCCTATTCTTACATTATTCCTATATTAAATCTATGACATTTTTTTTTTGGACACTATCATTACACATTATTTATATAAAGGATGCAGTTAAATTATCAAAACTAAATACGGCTTGGTCTAAGTTTTCATACATGTTTAATTGAAAAAAAAAATAATAGAAGCTATCTGTATTTATTCCTTACGATATATTGCAAGACGCTAATACGAATGATAGGATTTATGTGAAGTTGGGCGGCGGGTGAGGACGGGGGCCGGGGGTACTGATCCAATCTTCCAATCTTCTTTGTCTTTGTTGGTGACTCCCCTGGGCTGCGTGACGGGACGCTCGGTGTTGGTTTGCCCATACGCCAGGTGGCGCTCGTCGGCCGGCTTCAGGATCTGGAAAGACCACATCAGCGTGTCGTCTATTTCTCGCCCCAGCCGGTGGTATCCTTGTGGGGGGCGGACCACAGCAGGCCGCGGAGCAGCCTTCTCGGGCACCGTGGGCCGCATGATGCACCGGATCTGCTCCGTGAACTGGAGGTCAGAACTCAGGTCGCTGTGACAGCAGAAGATCTTCTCGTCAAATGTTTTTATTTCCTATTGCGCCTTTCTCGGTAGCCACGAAATCTAATTTTGCGGATTGCAGTTGTGGTACAGGGTTCAAGGTTATACAGCGATATCTTTGCAGCTTATTAAAGGCTCCAAAATAGCACATTCACCATTAAGTTTGAGTTGTCTAGCTCGTATACGATATTGTTTACAATCACCACAGTTCAAAGAATAACATTGTAAATCACTTTGGGACACTTTTAACAAGCAAAAAGGTCTTTTAATAAGCACATGTGTCGAACGCTTCGACCGACCGATGCTTTTGGGTTAGTTTAGAACAACGTGACAGATTTGAAGTTAAAATATTTGGGTTTTTATTTGATTTTTTATTATAAACTTGATTTAAGCCCGAAACGGCCACACTAAAATTATATGATTTTTATAAATGTAACCTATAAATTATTGTGGTTATTTTACGCTACTTTAACACCGGAAAAATTAAGAACTAAGCAATATTTCCCAGATAAACTGGAGCGCTTATAAAAAGCTGCCGGCTGCTGCGAGAGCGCCAATAATTATATAAGATTTGTTACTAACACAGCAGAAAGTAAGCGGGCTGCCGATTATTATTACATTATTTGATTTAGGGGTATTTTAGGGTTCCGATAAGCAATATGTCCCCTAGTAAATCACTACTAAAATAATATTGCATATCTTCACATTTCTTTATCGCTATCCGGCACTTCAAGCATTCATTATCCGCTGATTACGGCATATTTCCTAAATGTTTTGACAGTTGAAAAATTGTGAAAGATTTTTTCATGAGATTTCAACGGATTTCAAAGAAAAAAATATACATAAAGTAATGATTAAAAAAACACCTGGATAAGGTGACCTTGATTTTAACGGCACGCAGAGACGTTGGGGCAATTTCTATGAATCAATCAATATGTTAATAACACAACCAAAATCTCGCAAAACGAGCATTAAGAATTTAAAAAATTTCAACGAATAAAATAACTAACTAACTAACTAAGCATCACGCCGTTTCCCCGCAGGGGTAGGCAGAGAGGACGGACCGCCAAACAACTCGATCTTGGCATACACTTCTTGCTTCATTCACATTCATGCAACGCCTCATACATTCTCTTCTGTTATTCCGACTTCTGACATGGCCCGACTCGAGTATTTGATTCACTTGATCGTGCCATGTCTTCCTCGGGCGTCCCTGGGCTCTTCTTCCATTCACATTCGCGTCATATATTCTCCTTACACTCCTTCTTCGTTCATTCACCCTACATGCTCAAACCATCTAAGCGTCCCTTTCTTAATCTTGCTCACTACGCTTACTTCAGCCTTGCATTCTTTACGAATCTCAACATTTTTCACACGATCATACATGGTTTTACCACACATTCGTCTCAGAGATCTCATTTCTACAGCATTCAGTCTACTTTCATCCTTCCTCTGCCAGTTCCATGCCTCACCGCCATACATCAGAGTTGGTATCAGCACTCCATTGTGGACTGCTAGCTTCGATTCTTTGGACAACTTTTTGTTTGCGCCAACCGCGTTCAGTCCTCCGTTAATGGAGTTTCTTGCATTCACCCTTCTTTCAATATCCCTATCAGTCTTTCCATCTCTCGTAAACATACTTCCCAAATATACAAACTCATCAACCTGCTACAAGTATTCATCATTCACAACTATATTGCATACTGTTTTCGTACTCTCTCTCTTTCAAACACCATGACTTTGGACTTATTTACATTCATCATTAGCTCATTCATCATACATACTTCGTTCATCCTAGATACGAGGGACTGTAGATCTTCCATACTGTTAGCAATCAGCACCGCATCATCAGCATACAACAGACAACATACTTGCATACTACTCATTTTCGCGCCCAGGCCCACCTCTTTCAATTCTTGCATACAATTATCCATGTATAGATTGAATAACCACGGTGACATTACGCAGCCTTGCTTAACACCTTTTGTGATGTCAAACCACCCCGTAAAATCACCGTTTGCCCTAACACATGCAACGCTTCCCTCGTACAGCAATGCGATTGCCTGTATAAGATTTGTATTCACACCATACTTAGACAACACCTTCCATAACTTTTTTCTGTCAATATATATCAATAAAATGTCAATAAAATGAATCTAATAAAATTAATCTAAATTAACCACCCTACCAATACGAACGTACGTGATACGGTCGCTATATTATCGCCCGAACGCAACAAGCTGTATCCCATACGTTCAGGTACAAAAAATACTATGCCCGAAACCCACAAAAGATTTGTATACGTCATTTTTGTACCTGCGTAATCTCGTTGAGTATTTCGAAGTTAGCCAAGCTAACGGATGTGTTCGGGTATTTTCGTCTCTCCTATACAAATTGGTATATTTTAAACACGTATTGTTATTGCGAAATCTAATGAAAAAAACACGATGTTTTTTAGCTACTTTTTGAATGATAAGATAAAAACGTATATATTTATGTTTAGCCATTTCAATTGAATAGAATAATCTCGACTGGTTTCGGAAGGACCCTTCCTTCGCCAGGAATATATTAAGAGTTAAAATACGATACAAAATATTGATAGACATGCGTGAATATTTATTTAGGTATGAGAGTGGGAGCCGACCAAAGGGGAAGAGGTAATTAGGGGGTTTTCTGCAGGAATAAAGCAATTCACTGGAATAATATCTATACGATAAATTAACTTGATTATTCAATATACTAGAATTAATATTAAGGGATTTTCTAATTTCCCGTGCTTATAAATTATCTAATATTTTGACTTTATTATTACGGTGAAGAATTTGAACTCCTGTAACTTTATTAAAAATATGAACGGTTCAAATGTGATAATTGGCAAACTCTGAAAATTAACTAATAATTATAATTACGTAACACTCAAATATGCGGCCGCCTTACAAATATGTGTTTTGATTTGCAACAGCCGCGACGACTGTCGACAGTTACAAAATTGATATATGCGGCATTGCCGAGCATAAACGCAAGTGCGCCCCGCCGTAGAATTTGGAAGCCACCTCTGGTCAGGAGCCCCAAAATATCTGAAAAACCCTTGACTCTGTGCAGAAACGGGCGGTCCGTTTGATAGATTTGCCTATCTTAATAAACATATTGCAATCTTTGGAGCACAGACGTCAGATGGGAATGCTGTCCTTGTTCTACCAATATTTTAATGGAAGATGCTCTGAGGAACTAGCGTCATTGATCCCTTGGGCACGCGCGTCCAACATTTGCACACGGTCGACATTTGTCACATGAGAACGGGTCGCTTCTACGACTCGTTTTTTGGGTTCAACAGCTCGGCTGTGGAATGATCTGCCGGCCTTTGTTTCCTGCAACATGGGTGTCTTCAAGACCCAAGTTCACTCCTCCCTATCCTCTAAAGCACCCACCGCACAGAATCCCCAGAGATGACATAGGCATTGATGACAAATTATTTCTCTCGGGGCCTCCTGTGTGGACACATTTTTGATAAACGGATCAAGTATTTTTATCACCGTTTTAAATTTATGTCTGATTCGATAAATATTTCTTAATGTCGATATGTCGATAAATAGGCAATTAAGAAAGGAAACAACAAACTTTTCAATTATCGGGTATCTTTGTTAATTTCAAACATTTTTGTACCGGCTTAATGGCTGCGACTGAATGTTCGGAATATCTCTATACATGCAAAACAATGATTGATTAAGGCTTAAAGTTCACTTTCCTATCGCACTACCGCTTCCACACTGCTGTTACTTTAAACATGTCAAACTGGGATAATGTACTTAAATAACTGTGCACTAGACATGGGCGAATGGAATTAATGAATTAAATCATAGGTTCCCAAACTTTTTACCCCGTAGAGCCCATTGCCGTTATTTTAATTTTCGGTGTCATAATTTGTATTTCTTAATCGTATATTGTTATTTAAATTGTAAAAAAAATGTGTGCAGGACTATTATGGTCATAATAATAGTAAAAAGAAAATAATAATTTTAATTTGAAACACACATTATTTAACAAAAAAATGTAAGAAAGCTTTGACTGCCCAACTGGGAACAAATCCCGTTTTAGGACAGTCAAATTGACAAGTTTACTTCGTACGAAGTGTCATTATATGATACCAAAATAGAAGGGAAAGAAGCTAGTATTGACATAGTATTATAATATAATATATGTAGAATATAGAGATTATGTACATGTATTTTAATAGGTGCTGGTTGGTGCTATGTAGCCAATGTACATATATTCTATTTTAAGTAAAATAAATATAAAATCCGTACTCGGTGGGTGCATCTTTGTTCGGCGCGTAATATAGTCTTTGGAAATAAAACCATTATTTACTGCATTAAGGTGTAAACACATGTTTGTATTATTTATTATCTAGTTGATTGAGTAATATTGTTATATTACTCAATCATTCAATATTGTTACATTACCCCCCCCCCCCCCGTTTTCGTTTATTTATTCCTATTATTTTTTTTATTAAAGGAAATAATTAAATGAAGAAATTCACAAGGCTGGGTGAATCAGACTGAATCGATTCTGCTCGGAGCAAGTAGAACTAAGGTATCTCCTATCAGGGAAGTTGTGAGGCTGAAGGGAGTGGGGATAGAAGGAGATAAGGAAGACGAAGGTCGTGAAGTGCCTGGATTATCAAATCTGAAACACTAAACATGGCTAAAGCCATTTCAAGCAACATAATTCAAACAGAGAAAAAATCTATATTTTATTTTTGATACTGACAATTCGTGGTGGAATTCCATTAAAATGATTTATCAAACATTAAATTTTGACCTGACCGGTTTCAGCATATCACGGCTATCTTCAGACTGGAACAATCGGACGTAGTTTTGCAAAAAGCGTCCAATCCATAAATTTCCAAAATCGGTTTTTTCATGTTTTCCTACAGATAAAAACGAGATTTTTGTACACTAAAAACATCCAAACTGCAAATTTTATAGGTTTTTGTTAATTTCGCTCTCAATCTACAAATCCCGTAATATGCCTTTATATTGTCGAATTTCCAAAAGCACTCTCACCTTTTTTGGGTTGGACGCTTTCTCCATAACTACGTCCAATTTTTCCTTTAACTATGGTTTATGTATAAATTTTGGGTATCAGGGGTATGATTTTACATTTAAATTTATACAAAACCATAGTTTATCACCCCTGATACCCAAAAACACATACATATTAGTTTAAGGAAAAATTGTACCAGTCGGAAGATGGCCGTCATAGGCTGAAACCGGTCAGGTCAAAAATAAAATAGGAAAAGTTTAAAAATAGTTTTAATAAATCAACGAAAATATTATCCCAGTTTAACATTTTTTTTTTTTTACAGGAACTCCACACAGGAGACCAAGGAGGAAACAACATATTTTGCGTTCTGACAGTTTAGAGGCGAGAGTGCCATATCAAGTACGCACCGACAGCTGTTGGGTTAATCTCGGACCATTATACAAACCTGCTGATAAGGAATTCCACAATTACAATATAAACAATGATACCGGGCCGATAACACTGCCAATCTCTCGTATTGTATTGGGATCAATACAGGAATTGAACTTGCGGCGGAATTCGTGAACAATGCGGTAATATCTGCCAATAGGTAGTCAGAACACTGGATGCAATCACTAAATGCTGCACGGTGACGGTGACGGTGATGGTGGATGGCGGGAAATACAGATATTAAAGCCATGTCAGATTGTGTTCTGGCTATGTTCAAAACAATATCTGACCTATTCGATAGGTACATCAAGACAATATCGCAGCGACTGCAGTCGAATACGTTCTAACAATAACAAACTAATACTAAGGGCCGATATTTCAGTATACTCGGGAATGTTACAAGTCGAATTGGGTTGACAGGTTAGGAAATATAAAAATAAAAACCAGACAGCAACTTGACGAATGTGTAAATATCTCAAGCCGAGCAAAAAAGCAACTTTTATATATTGTAAATTTTTTTGTGTATATTGGCAGGTAACATTTCTACGTCCTCCTGGATCAACTGTGGTTAGAGGTGCATAAAAGTGGAGATAATCTTCTCTACCCAGTGAGCGGGCTGACTATTGCTACTGTAGTGCTTTTATTTATTTTTAGTTTAAAGAATTGTAAACTGTGTTTTATGTGCTAGCAGCACTTGCTGATAGCAATCTTATATTTCTCACTAAGGTAATGGAGGGTATAAGATGGAATTTGGGCGGAGACGGAGGGGGTCGGTGCTGCGTGTCCAGAGGCCGAGGTTGGAGGTGGAGGGATTCGAGTTCGATTCTAATTTGGAGTAAAATGTTTTGGATAAATCTATTATATCTTTTCGGAGTGGAGGAGTTTTCGAGCCCGTGTTAATTATGCTATTCCTGACGAACCAGGGGCTATATAAACTAAAAAAAAAACAACTTTGCGTTTGAGGAAAATGAGAAACCTAGCATCAAAATTGTAAAGATGTAAGTAATAAAAGAAAAATCCAATAATCTGTAAAATACAATTATTAATTAAGATAGAGAGTATAAAAGTTTAGAACCTGCGGACAAGCAGCCATGTGGCACCTTTTTTGTAAATCCTGTATTATACCTACAAGTCCTTACCAGCCCTTAAAATGACAACATTTATGTCGATATCGATCCACAGTGTAACTTGGTACGAATACGGTTTAGGACAATTACAAATTACTACATTAAAAATTGCACTTTACATATTTCGTCACTCCTTAAATTTCAAAACATTTTCCTATTCTTTTATAATGGTCCGTATTTCTTCATCGCTCTATATTAATATTAATGAGTTTTGCGATTTTGTTTTCTTTCGAAAGAGAAGTCCAAGGTATTTAAATTCTTCGTCTTGTAGCGGTTATGTCTGTGTTGATTTTTATTAATATTTCTCAAAAATTCTAAATTTTGATGCCCGTCAAACATTTTAAAAAGAAAAACTACGACATTTAAGTACATAATTTGTTTAAGGCGATGCATCGGAAAGTAATGCAAAATCGAGTGTTTTTGGTTTGAAAATTGGATGACCTAGAAATATTATAGATGATTTAATTAAATACTCCAAGCGGACCACACCTTGGCCTTTCGTTTAACCGGACATTTTTGGTGATTCTTTTTATAAGCCTAAATAAAGTATAAGACCTTAAAAAAATTGGTTTAATGTGCAAAATCTCCTACTTACGAACCCTTTTTCCGATATTGGGTATATGGCCGTAATTTTTTTTAATAATTATGCACGAGCTTTACAAAATAAAATAAAACAAGCATTTTGGTGATGTTTTGTTTTTGCGTAAATTCAAACATGCGGCCCGCGGGGAATTTCAACCTTTTCGCCACCTGCATAAAGTGTGATTTAATTAGAATTTTAGGAAGTGGATCGCCTTAAAAACAATATTTTAAGATGACATAACATTTTTTTAATCTCGTAAAATTTGTTTAGTCTTAAAATTATTGTCATAGCTTTGTTTGGCAAAATAGTGAAATTCCCCTTCGGGAACAAAATACTGCTACACTAATTAATATCAGGAACGATGATGGCAGTATCCATAGTTTAACAGTATTCTGCAATGATACATCTTAATTAAATCTGAAGCGACACTGAACAATTATTTTGAAATACAGCCGAAGCGGTTAAAACGATGAAAAAAAAAACATTAAATTCACGGGAACTTAGATACGGATCGGTAAAATGTTAATATCATTTACCTACCCCAACAACAAAGGAAATACCCTGAACAAGATGCTTTCATAAATATACCATTAACACATACCGAGTATATCGAGACCTCGGGGTAATACTGGGTGTGAAACAAAATTTTATCAAACAGCTGGGATTTATAAATCGTATTTCAATACCTTTTCGCAACATAAATACTCTATACTCCCTTTACACCGCGTATATCCGCTCTCACTTCGAATATTGCACACCGATATGGACACCTTTATATCAAGTACATATTGATAATCGAAAGCATTCAACGTAAATTATTTAAGCATTTTTTAAATTTTTTTATATGAATACCGCACAAGAGTCCCAACTGCTCCCAACCGTCTGGAGCCAGTGAGACTATGGCATTCCCAATTGGGGAATGTTGTGAGGCTGAAGGTATTGGGGAGGGGAAGGAGAAGGGAAGAGGAAGGTGGGGAAATACCTGGCTATTCAGATCTGGTCACCAAACACGGCTAAAAGCCATTTCAAGCAACGTTTCAATTCTGAATGGTGGTCTTTCACCAGGGCGATACTGAGAGTATCTTCCACTCTGGAACGTGCGCAAATATACTATATATTTTTTTTAAATTAATTAATTGTGAAACAACACAAATTAATTAAATAAAATTTACTTGCGCACGCCGGGATTTGAACCCGCGACCTCCGGATTCGTAGTCGAGAGCCTTACCCCTCGACCATGGAGGCCGTCAATATAAATTATAAATTTAATTTACACATTGCAAATAATAACGAATCGTTAAAATTCTATATCTTCATTACGATTCAAACGCGACGCTTAGTATGTAATCAAATCTTGTTATTTAAAATTATGAATAATGGCCTGGACTCGCCAGACCTCATTAACTTTATAAACATTCACATACCATCAAGACCAACCAGACAAACCGATTTTTTATTTTCCCGCATGCAGAATCAATCTTGGGATAAATTCTCCAATTCCCAGTATTTGTGGGCAATATAACTCACAATTCGACATTCTTCACAATACCCTTTCAAAATATCAAACCGAAGTAATACGTACGACCGAATAAAATGTATAGAGAGCATCTTCTGTCCCGATCCTATCTTCCTCTTCCTCTCACTCCTTCCTTATTTTGTTTTATCTCGTCAGTTCCATAAATAAAACATCTGTATTTAACCACAAGAAACTTTGTTGGCTTACTTGTACATATATATTTGTATTAAAAGTTGTTTGTTTCTTACAAATAAATGTTTTTAAATAGGAAATTTAAAAATCCCAGAACAGATTCGAAATGTAATCGATACTATTAGAAAGGTCGTTGGTAATCAGATATGGCAAGTACTTGGGAGTTTGTGCACCAAAATATGAAAAATGATAACAATCTAATAAATGAGGCAATAACATAATGATATAACGTGAAAGCCAACGAGAGGTTGCATACCTACAAACAAGGGCTGCGAACGGGAAGGCAGATAAAATCCAATCTCCCTGCACAAATCATTGCCCACACCTCGGTTCTGGGAATTGATAAAAGCGTTTGGTCGATAATTTTAAATAATATTTTCATGTTGGGCGAGAGGAATATATAACGTTGCTTTCTATGAAAAATTCACCCCACTGACGTCAGAATTAATAGACTTGCCCTAAGTACGATTTCGACGCCTGGAGGCAAAGGTCAGGTGACACCCATTTTGACACTAGCTTAGTTCACTGATATCCACGTTTGTTTGCGGTAAGCAAATTATAGAACATTTATAAAAAGGGTCAAACAAAATATTCGGTTTTTGTTCCCCCCCTTCCCCCCCTACGCGTTTTGATAATTTTTGACAGTAAAATGGAAATTTAAAAGCTCTATAGCTCACTACTGAAGAAGTTGTGACCGAGAATAGTTGCGCTGACCTAGAAATTACAAACATAAAAAGCTGTGCAGATTTCACGAGGCTAGAGATTTATGGTTGACTAGAACTATTTCATACGAATTTTCTAAAAAGTACCTAACGTAAGAATCAAGCGAATTTCTGCATAAAATAAAAATAAAGACATGCTCCAGTCAATGAAGACTATAAATTCTAGAAAAAATCAAATAATAGCAGAAAGAACCGATCACGTTACGTAGACTCATACTATTTATTAGAGTTTAGAAAGGTGTGCTGTGTGCGCTATCGCAGACCCGCCGTGCGAGCTGCGAGCCAATGAAAGCGATCACCGACCGGCCATTGATAGAGGCTTCCCCGCGGGCAGGTACCACCGTACAGTGCCTTCTCCACTGCATTCCATTCAGAAAGGAATTCCGCGAGATTCGAGGATCATCGAACCCGCTACACTCACTAACCAGTACCCACCATACCCAGGGCTGTGCTTCTTCGTTTCTTATTACTTCAAATTATTAATATTTAACTTTTTTTACTAACGGGGGGCTAGCTTTACAAGGCACACCTATATTTAAGGAGGAGAGGGATCATCTAAAACTAGGTGTAAAAATTGATCACAATTTAAAGTGGACTGCCCACATTATAAATAACGAAATATTTGATTAAGATCTACATGGCTCTCTACCAATCACCATTAGAATATGGTATTATCAGATGGGGCAGTGCTAATGATAACACTCTTAATTTTCTCATTAGAACACAAACAGCCATCATGAAAATTATACTTAAAGTCCCTGTAAGAACTAGCACTGACGAAATATTTAACAAACTTAACATGTCATTAAAACAATTATATTCTAAAGCAATACTACGTTACATTCATAAATACAAAAAACAAGAAATAACAACAATCACACATATTAGAAACACTGGATCTCAGAGTAAAAAAACATACAAGGAACCACGAACATTTGGACAAAAAAAACTTCTTATACTATTTTGTAAATGAAATTCTCAGCACGGAAAATCCCGTGAAGATATCATTATTTGATATTTTGTCTTAAAAAAAGAAGATAACAAAATATTATTATTTTTATTTATTAATCCGAAATAATACTAATATTTATTAGGCAATACATAATGTTTTCAAAGAGAAAAATAAATATTTATTATATACAGGCGGAACTCGGCTTTCGCACATTCGACTTTCGCTACTTCGGACATTTTTAAACATTTTTTGTTTTCGTGATGTTGTTTCCCTGTCGCACTATGAAATGCATATGAACCAGGTCCGTACTGCGAAAAGTGTTACGTTCTGTTCGCACATATGCATTAACATACGAGCGAGAGCGAGTCCGAACGCATGCGTTTGTGTGTACTAATTTGTACACACTCCCGTCTGATCTCGACAGGTTTAGTCTTGCGTCAGCACACGTACTGTTCGCATTGTTCTGCGAGTTTTGTTTAAAATGTTTCGTACCCGTTTTAACATGAGTGAAAAACGAAGAAACTGCGATGTAGATATGGCTAAAAAAAATCAAGAACCCATAAACTTCATACAATCGAGATGAAGATGGATTAAAACGCTCTCAAAATGGAGAGTCTTATGCTTCAATCGGCCGTTCGTATAATATAAACAGGTCTATGATATGTTAGATATTAAAGAATAAAGATGAAATTAAAGAATATGTAAAAAAAAAATTGGAAATATATCATCAAAAATTGTTTCCAAGAGGCACGCCATAGTGATGGATGAAATCTTTGTGTTATTGGATAAGTAATTAAAATCAAGAAAACATCCCTCTCAGTACTTCAATGATTCAAGCTAAGGCCCTTAGTTTGCATAAAGATTGCAAGGCAAGAATAAACGAAGATTCTAACACAGTATTTCATGCAACTAACGGCTGGTTTTCAAATTTTAAAACAAGGTATTCTTTACACAATATTAAATTCAGTGGAGAATCAGCTGATGCGGATGAAGATGCTGCAAAAGACTTTATTTCATCATTGTCAAAAATTAATGAAGATGGAGAATATACCTCTAGTCAAATATTCAATGTAGACGAGGCTGGTTTATTTTGGAAGAATATGCCTAATCGTACATTCTTATCAAAGGACGAATCAGTTGCCCCTGGTCATAAACCTTCTAAAAACCGATTGACATTGCTTCTTGGTGGAAATTTAGCTGGTGATTTAAAATTGAAGCCAATTTTAGGTTATCAAGCAGAAAATCCTAGAGCATTCAAAGGGAAAGATAAAAAAGTGCTTCCAGTCATTTGGAAATCCAACAAAAAAGCCTTGGTTACTGCTTTAATATTTAAAGATTGGTTCACTTCACATTTCGTACCAGCAGTAAAACATTATTGTGAAGTTAATAATTTATCATTTAAAGCATTATTAAGCTTAGATAATGCTCCAGCACACCCAAAATCTCTACAAAATTTATACCCAGAAATCAATGTTGTGTTTCTTCCCCCCAATACTACGTCTAACTGTCTCATACAACCCATGGACCAAACGGTGGTACGTTCAAACGATATTATATGCGGTCGATATCAGATCGAATCGGGCCATCGAGGCAACTGACATGGAAGGTGGGCCCACATTAAAACATTTCCCGAACAATTATAACATATGGAACGTAATAAACAATATTGGAGACGCATGGGCTGAAATAAAAGAGTCAACAATGAAAGGTTCATGGAAGCAACTATGCCCACAAATGATGAGTGATTTCATAAATTTTGATGAAACTCCAGAAACCATTACACTTGAAATAGTTAACCTAATGAACGAACTAAACCTAGATGTTAATGAGATGATTGAATCTCATTAACATCTTAATTTAAGAGAACGAAAATAGTATACAAATTGAAAGAGAGGAAGAAGAACCAGAAGAAATCATCAAGACCTTAACAATAAAAAAACATGAACGAAGCTTTTACGCATCTCGAGACATTTTTGAATATTATGGAAGAATGTGATCCCAATGGAGAACACATATCTCAAGTGCGTAAGGCGATCCATAATAGTACTGCATGTTACAGAACTCTCTATGAAGAAAAGAAAAAAGTAGTAAAATACGACTAACCCTTGACAAGTTTATTAAGAGAATATCATTTTTATTTAATATGTACTTTTGATAAATAATTTTTTTTCCATTTTTTGTGTTTTTTTTACATCCCTCTACTTTCGAACATTTAACTTTCGCACACATTTTCAGGAACCAATCATGTGCGAAAGTCGAGGTCTGCCTGTATTTTTAAATAAGACACATGACTTTTTCTTACCAAAATAATGAACTCAACCATAGTTTTGTAATGCGCATTTAAAAAAAAACTATAAAGTTAGTGTTTATGAAAAAATTAAACTAGACTATATATATATATTGTTTTTCTTCAAGTCATTTTAAAGAAAGACCTTTAAAGTATTTTTTGGGATATTCAACATTTTAAAATATTTTGTAAAACATACGTAGGACGGTCAGAAAAGATTCTCTATTTAAAAAACATTATGTTTGCCGTATTGCGTAATAATACAAGCATTGTATCGAATTGATAAATAATTTCTCTCCGACGTCCCTCTTCGACCTTCCACACGACTGACTGACTGGCTTGCCCGAAACTAAAAAAAAGCCATGACGTCGAAAGGTTGGACCATCCGGTCGTCCTTTCCTAAAGTTAGTAGGCATGATTTAAAGAAAGGACGACCGGTTGGTCGAACCTTTAGACGCCATGGTTTTTTTAGTATCGGGCAAGCCAGTCGAGTGGAAGGCCTAGAAGAACTACGCAATTAAATAATTGGTCTAGGAGATTTTGTCCAGACAAAGGAGAGTAGGTACCATGTATTGTGAGAAGAGAATCTATAGTAAATAAGATTGGAGATTACCTACAGTTAGCACCTACAGTTCCACCTTATCATTTATCATAAATTCAACATAAACAGCTGATGTGCTATTTTACGTGTAATTTTTTTTTGAGGTTAGGTGTTTTTGCGTACTTTAAGGTTATTAGGTGTTTTTATTTACTCCAAGGTTATTGTGTTTTTATTGACGCTGTGGATTATATGATTTACAAAAATAATATCTATATTTATACTTAATTCATAGTTCTTCCCGGCTTCACCCGTAACTCGAAATTAAAAATATGTAATAACCAATATGATGTCTTGTGTAACTTGTATGATAAATTGTATTATATTTACATTGTATACATATACATGTATTTTTTTAATGTTAATACAGCACAAGAGTCCCAACTGTCCGAAACTATGGCATCCCTTATTGGGGTATATTGTGAGGCTGAAGAATATGGGGAGGGAAAGGCGATGGAAAAGAGGAGGATGGGGAAGTACCCGAGTGTGCAGATGTGGTCACTAAAGACGGCCGAGGCCATTTCAAGTTCAATTCTGAGTGGTGGTCTTCCACCAGGGTGATACTGAGAGTATTTTCCATTCTGCAACGTGCCGCAATTATACTGTATATTATTTTTAATGAATTAATTATGAAACGACACAAATCAAGTAAATAAAATGAATCCGCGACCTCCGAATTCGTAGTCGAGAGCCTTTTTTTTACGGTAACTCCACACAGGAGACCCTGAAGGAAATAATTTCCTTCAAGGCCTATATCATCTTTGGGAATGCTGTGTGGAGGGTATTTTAGAGGATAAGAAGGAGTGAATTTAGGTCTTGAAAAGACCCATGTTGTAGGATGGAGGAAACACAGAGGCCTGCAGATCATTCCACAGCTGAGCTGTTGAACACAGGAACGAGTCGTAAAAGCGACCCGTTCTCATGTGACAAATGTAGACGTGTTTCCCGACTATGCACCGGTGACGAAGGGATCAATGACGGTAGTTCCTCGGAGCATCTTCCATTAAAATACCGGTAAAACAAGGACAGCCTACGTCTCCCACCTGACGTCTGTGCTCCAAAGATTGCAACCCGTTTGTTAAGATCAGCGAATCTATCAAATGGACCGCCCGTTTTTGCAGAGTCAAGGGTTTTTTTTTCAGATATTTTGGGACTCCCGACCAGAATTCTACAGTGGGGAGCACTTGCGATTTGTACAGGGTCAGCAGTTGTATACTATTAAAGTATCTGCGGGCTCTGTAGAATACGTCCAGCTTCTGAGAAGCTAACTTTACTCTGGCTTCGATGGAGCCCTTATACCTGGGCTGGTCACTTAAGGTTACACCAAGCATATCAATGGAGGGCTCGTTGGGAAGATTGCTTAAATTAAAGGAGACTAGATTGTCATTTCGATCCCTTTTAGACGTAATTAGACATGATTGGGTCTTTGAAACACTAAATTCGACGAGGTTATTCTTACCCCAAGAGGAGACCCTCTCGAGGTAACCGACCATTCTCTACTTCAAAGCCCTCCGAGCCGTTGGAGTTTCTGTCTTTTGGGGGCTTGTCAAACAAAAAACTACCATGGAATGTACTGTCATCCGCGTAACAATGGACTGGTGCACATGTCAAGAAGTCATTGATGTGCAACAAAAACAATGTTGGAGACAGAACTGATCCTTGTGGGACGCTAGCATTTATTGAATGCGAGGAAGAGATCAAACCATCAGCAAACGTCTGAATCGATATCTCTCTCAGAAACTCGGCAATCCACGTACTCAAGGAAACGGGAAGTCCGTAAGAAGGCAGTTTGTTGACAAGTCCTAGGTGCCAAACCCGGTCAAAGGCCTTAGAAATGTCCAGTGAGACCGTTTGAATCTCACCATAACGGTCCAGGCACCGCCCCCAAACATGCCTCACATACGCGAGAAGATCATCGCACGAGCGGTTCCGCCAGAATCCGTACTGGCGGTCGTTAATAATTTTGTTCTTCTCGAGGTATGTGAGCAGTTTGTCGTTGATCACACGTTCCATCACTTTGGACAGAACTGATGTGATCGCTATGGTGCGGTAGTTGGCCGGGTTGGAGCGGTCACCTTTCTTGGGTATAGGATGAATGACCGCTTTTTTCCAACCAAAGGGCACAGAGCCACATTTCAGGCACATTTTAAAGAGCTTTGAAAAAACTGGAGCAATTTCTGCAGCACTACTCTGCAATACCAGGGCAAGTATTCCGTCAGGTCCACTAGCTTTATTAACTTCGAGCCCCCCGTAAGACATGGAGTATATCCGGATGCCGGATCCACAGCTTTTTCATATAGAAACCGAAGTGAGGAACCGACGGCTGGATGGCACCCCGGTCATTGAGGGCCGAGTTTTCCGCGAACATTTTCCTTAAAAGGTTGGCCTTTTCGGTGGCGGTGTTTGCTAGTGAACCGTCGAGTCTGTTAAGAGGCGGCAGACTGGATTTGCCATGGAGGCTGTCAAATATATCCAAATCTCACGATGAAAATAACACTGATAGTTAAAAATCTATATCTGCAAATTTTATGATGCCAGAACTCAGCGTTTGATAGTTTCTGCCATTAAATACACAGGTCTGCTTAATAATCAAGAAGATCTTGGTTAGCTGTAAGAAATATGAAAATCCTACAAACTAAGCCCTTTTTGGTACAAAAGAGATTTTTTTTAGAAACAAACAGTACATGTATAAAATGAGTGATATACAAATTACAATGTTTTAGAAAATTATTGCAAGGATCAGTACCAATGACATGGCTCTATGTTGTTCATCAACGATGTTACCAAAATAATAGAATCATTCGGACTTCTTTCCCATTGCTATGGCTGACGATCAGCAAATCTACTTCTATTGTGCACCGAATGAGAAAGACAAATTAAAAGAAATTACTGTCAAATGCATTGACGCCATTACAAAAAGGATGTCTTCGAACAAATTAAGATTAAATCCATCCAAAATAGAATTTCTTTGGACAGCAACAAAAAAGCGCCAATCAATGCTAGATAAATCTCCTCTCACTACTTCGGGCTGTAACATCATCCCTAAAACAGGCGTTAAACTTCTAGGTGTGCATCTAGATGCAGATCTATCACTCAAATCCCAGATTAACAAGACAGTAAGCGCAGGTTTCTTTCACCTGCGCCAAATCAAATCAATACGGACAAATATTCCAGCTATTGGCACAAAGATGTCGGTAAATTCTTACGTTGTTTCTCGACTTGATTACTGCAACGGCGTATACGCAAGTCTCCCCAAAATATACACTGACAGACTTCAGTCAGTTTTCAATGCTAAGGCTGATAACCGGCGTTTCCAAATAATCCCACATATCTCAACCTCTGCGGAACTTTCATTGGTTTAAGTGTCCTGAGAGGATCCAGTTTAAACTATGCTGGATGGTCTTTAAGGCGATACACGACATGGCACCACCCTACTTGGCGGAACTATGCACTCCAAACGATGTCAACACTAGGCAATCATCTCTTCGATCAGCGTCTTCAACGGCCATAGGAAGACTCTCAGTACTTAAACGCAATCCCAATACCAATTTCGGAGACCGAGCTTTTGCGGTGGCAGGCTCAAGAGCCTGGAACAAACTCCCTTCATATTTGCGAAAAATCGACAGCTCTACTGAATTCAGAGCAAAACTAAAGACTCATCTTTTTAAATTATCGTTTCCAGAATAACGACCCCATTGGTCTAATGGTGTTTTCGAGTACTCAGTTCAAGAGAATTACTTATATACATATTTACCTTCTACCGCCCAGATTACCTTCTTTAATTTCAATAAAAATTATTACACTTTTGTGTGTTTTACCACTGAGAGCACGAGCAATAATCATAACAGGTATTTAACTAACTAACTAACTAACTAACCATCACGCCGTTTCCCCGCAGGGGTAGGCAGAGAGGACGGACCGCCAAACAACTCGATTTTGGCATACGCTTCTTGCTTCATTCACATTCATACAACGCCTCATACATTCTCTTCTGTTATTCCGACTTCTGACATGGCCCGACTCGAGTATTTGATTCACTTGATCGTGCCATGTCTTCTCGGACGTCCCCGGCTTCTTCTTCCATTCACATTCGCGTCATATATTCTCCTTACACTCCTTTCTTCATTCATTCGCTCTACATGCTCAAACCATCTAAGCGTCCCTTTCTTAATCTTGCTCACTACGCTTACATCAGCCTTGCATTCTTTACGAATCTCAACATTTTTCACTCGATCATACATGGTTTTACCACACATTCGTCTCAGAGATCTCATTTCTACAGCATTCAGTCTACTTTCATCCTTCCTCTGCCAGTTCCATGCCTCACTGCCATACATCAAGGTTGGTATCAGCACTCCATTGTGGACTGCTAGCTTCGCTTCCTTGGACAACTTTTTGTTTGCGCCAACCGCGTTCAGTCCTCCGTTAATGGAGTTTCCTGCATTCACCCTTCTTTCAATATCCCTATCAGTCTTTCCATCTCTCGTAAACATACTTCCCAAATACACAAACTCGTCTACCTGCTCCACGTATTCGTCATTCACAACTATATTGCACACTGTGTTCGTACTCTCTCTTTCAAACACCATGACTTTAGACTTACTTACATTCATCATTAGCTCATTCTTCATACATACTTCGTTCATCCTAGATACGAGGGACTGTAGATCTTCTATACTAGTTACAGGTATTTATATTATTATAAATAGGTATGTTAGTTGTAAGACTAGTTTTAAGCCATAGTTGTACGTCATTTTGCAGTATTGTATATAAAATATGCACTTGGTCATAGATATGTATTAGTTTTAAATATGTACTAGGTTTATATATGTGTTAGGTTTATATTCTAGTTATACCTACTTAAGTAAGTCACTAGCTATAACTTTTAGTTGGTAAGTGACTACCTATAAGCCATAGATGTAAGTCACTAATTATAAGTCTCAGTAGTTAGTCCCTAGCCATAAGTCTTATTTGTTATTCGATAGTTATAAGTCTTACTTATAAGCCATTAGTAATAAAGTTTAGCTGTAAGGTATTGGTTGTACATGTTATTTAATTAATTGTGAAGCGCCCTTCAAGTGATTTTCCCACGAAAACGGCGCTATAGAAGTAATCCAATTATTATTATTATTATTAATATCTAGTAAGTAGTTATATACATTTCATCGGGCGGGGTTAGGACAATGCCAGGGAATGATACATGGTAAAGATAAAAAGGTATACGAAAAAAGCCTATACTGTATAAGTGTATATGAGCGTGTGTGGGTGTGTGGGTGTGTGTGTGTGTGTGTGTGTGTGTGTGCGTGTGTGTCTGTGTGTGTGCGTAGAGTATGTGCGTAGTGGTGTGCGTGTACTGTAGAGTTGTGATTGCGCATTGATGCTACGAGTATATTTCCCTTATGCGTCAAAAAATACGTCGAGATTTAGGTTGGGAGAAAGATTATTAAATGTTTGTTAGATATACGAGTACATAGTCTGTTGAGTTCTACTGACATTTGATATGGTGACAAAAGCACAGCAGGAAGTCTAACAATCTACTGCAAGTGAAACATAGGAATCCCGCCAAGCTGCGCATTCCAGGTGCATCGCTTCACTTTCAACGGGCAACACTAATAATAGACCATGCAAGCACACGATATGAAACCACAATGCTTCTGGGATCGGGGAAAAAATGTTGCTTCAATTTTTATGAAGAGAATTAATAATTGATTTTAACGGTCAGCACCCAAAAATACACACTTCGCAGGTTGCTAACTAGCTAATTAGGAAAATGTAAAAGGTTTGAAAAGACAATAATCCGCAAACGTAATCAGACATTTTGGAGTGTATTTCATAGAATTTAAAGATTACGGTTGAGGATTTTTGACTTTTAAAATCTTATACAATTCCCTAACTACCCGTATAGAATATACAGATAAATCATTTGTGGTATTGCTTGAGTTAGCAACCTGGAAAGTTATGTTTAGGGTCATTTTTTAGTGCTGGCCCTTAATACCATATCACATAGTGCTATTTTTTTTTATTGTTTAACATGAATATCGCACTAGAGTCCCAACTGTTTGGATCTGGAGCCAGTGAGTCTATGGGATTCCCAATTAGAGTATATTGAGAGGATGAAGGTAGTAGGGGGGGGGGAAGATGAGAAAGGGGAAGGCGGGGAAGTACCTGGCTATTCAGATCTAACGACCAAACGCGGCTAAAGCCATTTCAAGAAATGTATCGATTCCGAGTAGTGGTCTTTCACCAGAGCTATACTGAGAGTATCTAGAACGGTGATATGGTATGCTATTATAAACTTACGGAGTTAAAGTCCAATGTTCGGTGAAATTATGTAATAAAATTCGATGGATTTACAGCAGATAGGCAATAAGCAAGTTTATCACAAATACAATGCCAAACAAATAGACGTTGAACCATCTCTTATCAATAATTATTATTTGTTGATTATTGTATCAATAGATTACTTTTCTTAAGGTTGCCATGTATACAGACTGATTAAACTCTAGCCTCAGAGCACGAGTTCCAAGTTCCAACAAAACAGTGCCCCCTGGTGAACCGGTCGCACCGAGACAAGAGTATTCCTGGCTGGAGTGACACTTTGGTATCTATAGATTATTTTACTTGTTTTGATAATTTGCTACACTTGTTTCATTACTAAAGACGTGCCACTTGTGAAAATAAATAATAATGTTCCGAGAGGGTAAACGAACGAACATAATATTTATATATTATTGTTAACTATAAAGCAGGAAAATCTGTTTGCCGAAGCAGCAACTGGTTAATACAATTATAAACCCTTATAGTATCCCTTCAAGTTCCCACAACGCGAGCTCGGCCGTGAGATCGGTTCAGATATTACCCTAATATCTATTAAATTAACCCAAATTTAATTTAATACTTAGTTTTCTTTCAAACGGGAGATAGAATAGGTCAAACTCCGTTTATCTCTTCTTAGTAAGTTATACCATACAATTGTTGATGAGATAAATTCAGCGACTAGATAAAAGTGTGTAAGTTCCACAACTACTACCATAGATATACCACGGCGGCAAATGCCAATTTTCGAAGTAGTGACAGAATAAAAAGGTTATTATATTTTCATACGAAGCGGTAACTTGGTGATGTGACATTATAATTTAAAAAATAAAACAATAACTTTGTTTACATCACTTTTATTTGTTATATACTTTTGCCGACCGGGTTTCGCTTACGTAAGAAGCTTTTAAGCCTAAGGAAAATAAATTTTCCTTAAAAAGAAACAGAATAGGCCTCCTGGTCCAATACTCGGGTAACTCATAAATGAAACCAAACAAATTATAATGGATATAAACTTGTAAAGAATTCGACAAAGTCTGGGTCACTAGTAGGATATTTCCAAATGTCCTACTAGTGTACCAGACAGTTATGCCTCCTTGTGTTATTTTATAGCACTAAATAATAATAATAATAATCGGATGATTTTTATAGCGCCGTTTTTGTGACAAATCACCTCAAGGGCGCTGCACAAATATTACTTCCTATTCTTATATTAACTAAACCCGGAAAGGAACAAGCAGAGCGAGTAGTATGGAACAATATTTAAAAAAATACGTAGTACTAAAAATAATTCTAATATAATAGAATTTTCTTTCATCCGGTTCATTATAGCCAGATATCTCAGAAAAAAAACCACAACTCAGTTTCTAATCCACAAATCAAGCATTTTTATCAGTATCAAATATTAACCTGTTAAAATAATATGTAAAACACGGGCATATATTTGTTTTGGGGATACAATTCATTCCAGTCGAAGCGATGACGTCGATCAGATTCAATTGATTCCCTAATAATATGAACGAATCTGGCCATGTCTAATTTATAGCAAGCAGGAGTGTACAATTCCACCGCAGTGCGCCATAACTGTTTATAAATGTATTCAAAAATAATTATTGAAATTAATTAAAAATTATGTAAGCTTAACGGGAGATCTCGCAGCGCCGAAAGAACCTAAAATATATACTCGTAAGAATGAATGAATGAATAATAAAATATTTGTGAGCACTCTTCCATGACAGATTGGGTCCCAATCCGTATTCGATGGCCGCATACTCGTATGTGTACAACAGTAATGCATAACCTTTTTAACCCTGTTTAGATATATTCGCGGGCGGCAGGGAAATGGTTAACTTTACAGTCGGTGGCGTCGCCAGTGTAGATTCTTTACAAATGTGATTACTGATCCCAACTGCCTGGAGCCAGCAGTTCCATACTAGTTAGTATTCCTATATTATAAACCAAAAAACCTACATAAAATATTACATATCATTATAACATAATGCTAAATCTTTAGATGCCACATCAACATTTAATTGTAAAAAATAAAAACAATGATCATAGCACCCGAAAATCAAAACGATTACTATTAAATAAGAAATATCATATCTCACTTCCGTTACTGTTTTCATTTCAGAAACAACATTTGGTCATCTACCTCTTTAAAATTGAATACATTTAATGTTTTAATCATAGCAAATCTTACTTCTCCACCTTCCTCTTCCTCGTCTTCCCTCCCCTACTATATTCACAACATACCCCAATTGGGGATGCTGTATTCTCACTGGCTACAGACGAATTATTCATTAAAAAAATATGTAGTATATTTATGGCACGTTCCAAAGTGGTAGATACTTTCAGTAACGCCCTGGTGAAAGATCACCATTCAGAATAGAAACGTTGCTTGAAATGACTTTAGCCGTATTTGGTGATCAGATCTGAATAGCCAAGTACTTCCTCACCTTCATCTCAGCCACAACCTTCAGCTTCACAACATACCCCAATTGGTGATGCTGTAGTCTCATTGACTCCAGGCGATTGGGGAGATTGAAACTCTTGTGCGATATTAAAATAAAAAATTTTTTTTGGGCCAAAGGTCAAACCAATAAATGAATGCTGTCGATTTTTATTTATGAAATGCCTGCTGGCCGCACGAAATGGGCTCGCGGGCAGCGGGTTGTGCATCACCCTGAACAAAAGCAAATTCTCGAAATAGAAAGAGTGCAAAAGAGGTATACACGTTACCTTTATATGAGAGAATATATATAAATTATGCATTCCTATATCCGTCCTTGTTTTTAACAGGAATGCTCGATTTCAACACCTTAGAAGCCCGTCGAAAAATATATTTAGGTAAACATTTCTTTAAGTTAATCTCTGGAACCATATGCCGAAGGAGGTAAACTTATACGTTCCTAATAAGTATACTCGTGGGAGATCCCATGCACTATTTTATACTCCGAAAGCGAGAACTTCTGTTTACCAGAACACGCTAATCACCAGATCGACTCAACTGCTCGATGATGCTGCAATACAATTTAGCGACTATCTCTGAACCCATGTTACAAAATAGTTATAATATTCCCCCTATGACTTTTTATACTTTCCCCATCAACCTTTCACTTGTTGCATGTTGGATACAGATTCCCCATCTTCAGTATTTGTTAAAATCATTAATATACAAATGTTTACTTACTTGTACTATTTGTTATTTATAATACTTGTCTATGTATATTTTTACAATTTCTCATCTATGTAATATAGTAGTGCACACCTGACTATGAAAATAAAGTATACATTTATTATTGTACTAGAACTACGTAATCAATGTATACTTTATTTATGCAGCGTGGGGTTGAAGTACATTCATATCATTACTAGTTATATATGATTACACAAACTGTGCTAAATACATTTTTATCTCAACATACGGATTGCAATATTTGTACTACAGACGTCAGGTGGGAATGCTATCCATGTTCTACCTCTAGTTTAATGGAAGATGCTCTGAGGAACTAGCGTCATTGATTCCTTCGGCACCGGTGCATAGTCGGGAATCTCGCCAAACGCGCGCCCAACATTTAAACACGGTTGACATTTGTCACGTGAGAACGGGTCGCTTCTACGACTCGTTCTTGTGTTCAACAGCTCGGCTGTGGAATGATCTGCCGGCCTCTGTGTTTCCTCCCTCCTACGAGACCCAAGTTCATTCCTTCCTATCCTCTAAAAGACCCTCCACACAGGATCCCCGAAGATGATACAGGCATTCAGGGAAATTATTTCCCTTAGGGCCTCCTATTAGTTACTGTAAAATATATATAAAATGAATGCATATTATAACAATGTGTCGGTGAGCACTCTTCCGCGAGAGAACGCATTGAGGAAGAGTCCATGTTTGATGGGCTCGTGGCTATGCGACTAGAACTAGTTATCCTATGCTCTGATAGCCAGCGGGGAATGTGGGTCACTTTTCGGAAGTCAAATTGGTGATTTGTTTTGTCAACAGAGCGTCAGTCACGGGAAGAGGACCGCAAGGTCAATGAGATGATTTAGGTACATATTGTTTGTGATGAATGAGATCGGTTGGAGGCCGGAAAATGAATAACTAGCTGCTTACAGCTCGGTAACAATTTGGAGATACTCGAATAAAACTAATAATAACTAAGCCCAATAGCCCATTTCACTTGATTGTAGCGAATGTGAACACACCCCCTTTGGAACTGGGGAAAATTTCACCTAGAAGTAATATGAACACGATGGAGAGGACGTTGCGAGCCATAAAGTGAACCTTTTTGTATGTGATTGAAGTTTATGTCCCAATTGCTTGGAGCCAGCGGGACTGCGGCTGAAGAGGGTGGAGGGAGCTGGCGGGGAGAAGATGGGAAGAAAATTGGGAAGTAACTGAAAGGATTTACTGAAAAAGAGAGTTATCGTGATAAAGGATATCATTAAAATAGAATCCAAAATGATCCCACATCTAATCGTAAGTCTGAAAATGAGACATTAATCTCCGTTGATTGTTCCGACACCTGACTAGTGTTAAAAACCCTGAGGTCCATTTCAGTGCCAGATTCAGCAGACAGGCTGACGTTAACAGTGACGTCACGGCATCATTCTATCGCAACGACAATTACACTACAGTAGAACTCTTTATATATTGGGAGAAATAAAACTTCGAGCGTCCTTTGCAAGCCGCTAAAACTGACGTAACAGTGTGATGACGCATGTTTGAGGTTGTCATTGGCTGGAATAGGGTGGGAGTTTTTTTACACCCAATAGCAGGTGCAACAGACCGCAGGAGCCACACAATTTTATTTTCTTGTGTTGCTAAAGCGATTTTCGTTTTTTGGAAATAGTTCATTTTGGAAAAATATATATTTTAGGCACTATACAAAAAAAATAAAAGATCCTGTCTACCGGCCGTCCTTTCCAACTATTCCGAATGAACAATCTGAGGCACCGATCAGCCAAGTGTTTTATTGAGTATTCGCTCTGTTCGTCTCTTTCCAAGTATGCTTTATCCTAAATTATCGATGGAGGTGAGTTGAAATCATGAATATGGAATTCTTAGTTCTTAGAGGACAGTGTTTGAATTTTAAATAAATTTGTATCTGAACGAAAATGGACCGTATTTAAAACCTTGTATTATTTTTACCATATATCCACATAGAAGGGCCAGAGAATACATACACGGCCAATGTCAGCATAATTGGGGCTGCTGCGTGGAGGGTATTTTAAGGAAAGGGAGGAGAGAATCTGGCTCTAGAAGGCACCACGTTGAAAGAGAAAGAAATTGATGATTTTCGGTAAAGACACCCAATTTATTTTATTTTTAATCAATATATCAACTCTATACTGAAGTCCCTGAGATTTCTCCTAGGGCCTGTCATCTTTGTGGATGCTGTGAGGATGGCCTATTTAAAGAAAGAGATCCACGTAACAGGAGGGAAGAAACACAGAAGCCTGCAAATCATTTCATAGCCAAATTGTTGACGACACATCTTAAAAACTCAAGCTACAAATACAAACTCTGAGCAAACATTTGTGCACGTCTTTGGCGTATCTTCCGGCTATGCGCAGCTGACGAAGGGATCGATAACGCTAGTTCTTCGGAGCATCACCCACTGAAATAGCAGTAAAACGAACAAAGCATTCCAACGTATAATCTAAAGGTCCACCCGTTCAGATGATAGAAAGAAAATCTAACAAACGATTTTTTTAAGTAGCCGAGTGGACAAATGCGTCGGGTCATGAGTCCTCCATCATTGCACAATCAACATTTCCTCCTGCTTCCATCATGGTGGAAGCAGGAGGAATTCAAATATTGTTAGGTTATTCGTTACCTGGGTACGTCATTGTTTTGAATTTTTGTTAGTTTCTATTTATTGTCGACAAAGCAGCCGAAGTGTTGGTTGTCGCTATTCGCCGACACCAGCTGTTAAATAATAATAATAATAGTAATATTACCCCGATCGTGTCACGGTGGTGACTCCGTAACGGCAATTGTGGCTACTTCAGTTTGGGCAAAAATAAGACCGAGTCGTCTGCGCGCGGCTCAGGAACACACGGCTGTATGTCCAAAGCTGACTAAACCTAACCAACAGACAATCAAACTCTATTTAAATCTATGACAACTATTTATTGTTAAACTTTGTCGGTATCGCAATATTAAAATCAATACAAAGAACACACTGGAGAACTTTTAGAATATCAATTTTTTCGAACGCATATACTCGTATATGTATGCGGAAAAAGACAACAAATGTTGTTGTCCTTTTCTTGCTAAAAAAATAAGTAGACGTAAACAAGACAAAACGCTGTTTCTCAGCGACGTTTGGCAATGACATCGCTGCCGGAAGCGAATTCATATGCATCAAGTGTGTATTGATGCGTATGGATAGAGCTGACCAGAACAATAGTTCGGGTCAGCTCTAACCGCGCGACTATAGGTGCATAAGGGCTGATAAGCTGTGCGCTGTGCCTATCTTGAAAATGGCTCGGGACCATTTAATGATGACGTATTGCGTGAGATTTTTGAAAAAGAAATACTTTACCTTATTTTAGTTTAATTTGTCAACCTGGCCGTAACCATCAAGACAATACAATATGCTTATTACCATTTACTTATTATTATTTACCTATTAAAGCCGCTCATATCACTAGAACTGTCCTAGTGAGATGAATGGGTATTGTTTTTGTTTTTTAAATTCAAAAATAAATAAATATTAAATACGGTAATTTTCAAGGTCACCAAAATATGCAATGTAATGCAATTACAATAGAAAAGACTGGAGCCTACACTTGGTCATAGAGCAACGCACGCTATTGCTAAATGTATACCAGTGAAGTGCATTGCTCTATGTCCAAAGGAAGACTGTGTGCAGTTTTTCAAGTTCGGGTACTAGCGGGTACAAAAATTACTGTTGACAGCGGGATGTTTCACAGCTTTAGCGCAAGCAGTATGCGGATGCATGGCTTTGCGTTATGTATCACGCAAAAAAATAGATGGAGGAATTCAAATTTATGGCCAAAAGTGGGTTGCAAACAAAAAGTATGAAATCATCAAAGAGAAAGAATAATTTATTTTGGAATAAAATTAATTTTAACAGAAATTCGTCGTTTTTTTGTCTTTATTTCAATATTTTTAATGGTTCATTTTTCTTAGGGTGGGTACAGCTTTTCAGCCTTTATAGGCTGCAGGCCACTGATGTACTCGTATATGTATACATTATATAATTTCAATGAGCACCAAATTGCTGAAGATAATTTAATTATATATATATCGTATTGTAATTGTTTGTGTACAGTGCCAGGGAACATTTCTCCCTCTTCCTGTGCCAACTGTGGTTAGAGGTGCATAAATGTGGAGATAATCTTCTCTACCCGGTAAGCGGGCTGCCTCTTACTACTGAAGGGCTTTTATTTATTTTTATGTCAAAGAATTGTAAAACTGTGTTTTATGTTCTAGCGGCACTTGCTGATAGCAATCTTATATTTAAGACCGCTCACTAAGGTAATGAAGGGTATAGGATGGAATTCGGGCGGAGACGGAGGGGGTCGGTGCTAGGGGTCGAGGGATTCGAGTTCGATTCTAATTTGGAGTAACATGTTTTGGTTAAATCTAGTAAACGTTTTCCGAGTGGAGGAATAATTTATGTAATATTTGTCCACAAAAAACGACCGCCATTTTGATTAGAGATAAAAAAATGATTAATTTTATACGCGAAGGCGATCATTAGCATTATAGGTATTAATAATATTTATTCCAACAAAATAACCTAAAAACCAAAATAACAAATATTGCTTTTTATCAATAACTTGTAAAGCGGTGCTCGCGTTTTGCCGCTAGAATACGATATATGAGGCAATGTCTTAATAATGAATGACCAAGATTAGATAGAAAACTTATTTTTGGGTAATCGATAACCTATAATACATCGTTGCCCAACTTTTGGCGGCAAAAGCATTTATTTGGTAATTTGGCAGTGGAATTACTATTCATTCGGTGACCGGTGAAATACGAGCTCATTTTCTTTAGGTAACATTAAAAAATATATATCACAAGAAAAAAGGTGATCGTTTTCAATAAATAATAAGGAACTCCACTGAAAAATATAACGACTTTAAAAATATAAGAGTATATTCATATAGACCAGCCGGTTCTGAATACGAGTATATAACTTTTATTATGTAGAATTTATAAATCGTTATTTAAAAGTGAATAAAAAATCATCTCATCAAAACACCGTGTTATATTAGTACCATTGCATTTGGAACATCTGACGTCACGTGAGCATTCTATTTTGTATTTTATATATGTATTTTTTTAGTTGTTGTGAAATTTTAGATTAATTTGGGTGAATTTAAGCTCTGTAATTGTTGTTCAATACAAACAACTATTATTCATGAAAGAAATTAGAGTATTCATGATCAAACTAATTATCAATACGGATATAATGATAATGTTAATGGTCAATACTATTATTATTCTTTGAGTTAAAGTTTCTAAAAAGGTTCACAATTTAGGTATGGTTTACCATGAATAGAATATACAATAATATGAATAAAATAATATACGGTAAAGCTCATCCCTGTTTTGACATTTGGCATTCTAACCACAAAACTAATCAAAACCGACCGGAAATAGATTTGGAGCGTTTCGGCGGACTTGAAAAATTGAAAATTATTTTAACTATAAAAACTCACTAAGCTCTAATTAAGCTTGAACATCATTTTCAACTCGACTGGAGTTCCTTATTAATAAATCTGTATTGCAAAACACTACACTTCAGATAAAATATCAAATCACATTGCAATACATAATTTTTTGGTAAAAACGGACTTGCACAGGCTGCACTATATGGTGCTCGTACCTGCCACAGATTTACAAGACCGCCCAATTGGGAGACAGCACCGCTCCGAAGTTAGTGCCGCTCGGACGATCCGCTAATGTTTCAAATTTAAATTCATTTTCGGCATAAAAAATAATAATAAAAAGCACCGTTACGAAATTAATTTCATACGAATCTTTGATTTTCGCCTAGACCTAGAATCTACGGACCGTTGTAACGATATGCAAAACACGAAAGAAATCCGGGGATTCATCAGAGATCAACGAATATCGAATTGCGTCGATTAGCATTTCGTAGAAATAAAAAAATGTAATTGTTTTTTTCCAATAATTTATTATGCATACATTCTGACGTCCGGGGATCAACGATCACGCGGGGATGGGTAACATGACTTATACTCGTATTAGGATATTGACTACCAATAAGAAGAAAAAACAATAAACCGTACCGTACAATTAAAACAAAACGAAAACAATTTACGGTTTCGTGGTTCATTTGGGATGTGTTAATATTATCTTCTTCATTGATTAAAATATTACAATGAGGTTTACAAACTTCAATAAGTTATAAAAAATAAATTGAATATATTTTTATTGTAAGCGCGATGTGCTGTCAGCCATTTTTAGGAGAAAATATTTCATTGTAGCGTTTACCTCTGAGCAGTTTTATGTTGCAACTTTATGTGTAAAGGATATGATACGAGTGCTGCAGACGCATTAATCTAGGGACATTTATAATCATTACAAACAGTGATTGTAAATCAAGCATGTTTTATAATATACTAGCTCACGTGTACCCGGCCTTGCTCGGGATTATTTATTTTTTTGTATTAAAGTTATCAAGTTGTGAATTCTTGCTTGTCGTTTGGGTGCCATCATTGATTTGTCAGCGAAACTAATGCCCCTGTGATGACTATTACTATCTCTAAACAAAGAAACATCATTCGAAAATTGCATTTCATTCCAAACATTTTTTTTTTTTTAAATATATCGGAATAATAAAGTTCTCAGTAGGTACCAATTTGTGTTTTCATTTTGAAAGTATTCTGCCCAAACAGACCTTATTTTGAATATATAATTTGTGGCTAACCAGAGCGGTATATCTATGGGCTAACCTCAATACAAGACGGCGGGTTCAATGTTTTTTATACTAATTTTAAAACGTTATAGCTACAGTTTTATAGTATACGTATTAGTGAATGTGAGATATGTTTTGAATATTTACCTCTGTAGCTAATTACTGGGAATGGTACTTACACTATGATAGTCCTGTATTTCCTTATTTTATCTATGTACCTGTGATGTGTTTTCCACCTGTGTGACTATTATAACTAGCTAAATATGTAAAAGCCCATATAGCCAGTATATAATATAATAAATAAATACATATTGGATTTCATTCAAACTACTCTATAAACCTTACCGGTACTATTAAGAACAAACTTTACTATTTTCAGCGAAACCGGTAGAGTAATTTTTGAGAAAATCGAGGACACACAGACAAACATTCATTTTTATATATAGAGAAGAAGAAGATATAGTTCACAGGTGGAGGATAGTAATACATTATCTTGTAATAAAAAACATGTTTAATTGAAAAAACAAAAAAAAGTAGTCGATACATCGAGAGATTGAGCGCAGGTAACAGGGATAACACATTCCATAGATCGTGAATACTAGAAATAACTTTCTATACGAGTGTGCCCAACTGTGAGTACTTGAAAAACTACACTATTCGATGCACATGCAGTAAAAAGATAATAATCTTCCAATATGAAATGACATTTTCTTGTATATTGAAATCGCCGCTTAATCGACTCAAAACGGCACATTACATATACGATCACAATAAGCGGTACCTAACCCTAATTATGTTCCACTAAAAAAGCTATTCAAAATACATACATAGTACATGTAAATGATAAAGCATGTAAAAATACAAGATAAGAAATCAAAACAGTCGAATTATGTATTGAATGAAGACACGGCTACACATTGATACGGAAGAGCTACAGTATTGACAGGCGAAACGTTGTAGCTACTGGGGTCCAGTAGCAGCTCCATTGTCACATTGCGATATTGCAGTAAATATGTCCACATCTTTATCATGCAATAATCTATGCAGTCGAGAAAGACATTATCATGTCTGATAACAACAATATGCACCAACAAGCGTTTCCAATATCAAACAAAAACATCGAATAACAATTAATTTTATTATATTATTACGACTCACACAGCGAAGTATTAATAATATTGTAATGGAATCCAGACAAATAAACACTGCCGAACAATCGATAGACATAACGGTAGCCATCAGTACAAATAAAACGAACATTTTACTTTATTTCTGCTAGAAATTCCAGCAGAGAATGAACCTATCGTGTTTGTATGCGGTAAAATGTCTATGCACACGAGTACGATAGAAAGAAACGTATTGACTTATTATGAAAGATCTCTTATATGCGGTTTACATAATTTATTACATGCAGTAATAATTATCTGACGTAGCGGGTCATAAGAAACACTGCAAATAATAACGTCAATCACGGAGTAAATATAGAGCTGATCAGCTGACGTAGTAAGATAAAAAAAACTCGCATTTGGAGACGATACAGACATCAAATTAGGTTACTTTCAAATGAATCCAGGCAACTGTTCTCATTTGTGTACATTTTGGGTTAATTTTACATGCAGAGAGTAAATATGACTGAAATTGGCGACATATGTCAAACTGATCTGGAGTTGTGTAAAAAAAAAAAACGTTCATAAAGCAAAAAACGACCGCCCATCCCATACTAGCAAGGCCAATCAACGACCCCAGGAGGATCGGGATTTACAACCGAATAAGAGTTATAATAAGAACAAACCGTTTTACCCACGCGTTTGCAAAGCGTCCACGTCATTATAAATCAAATACTTGACAAATTTAGTTGATCTCGGCAATAATAAAGCCAATAAAATTATGATCTTCGATGACTGTTGCTGTGATCGCCGCGGTTCCGACTTGACATATGTCGCGAGGATACAAATTTTAACGAAGGAAAGAGTGTTGAGCACGGGGGAAATGGTTTGCCGCTGTTGAAATATGGGTATTATATCAAAATGTCTTTGACTTACCTTTAATTTCAGCGGAATCACTAATGCCACCGTCGTTGTCAGCCATCTTGCTCACTCAGACATTTGTACTGAACTGCAAACCATGCTAGACAACCTTTACGAAAGAAATTTCGTTTTACGGCAAACTGTTTTACCGACAATTAATTTATTTCCAGCGGAGTGCTGCGGGAAGTTGTTTTTGATTTCTAGACGCGTAAACATTTTTTGTAACCCCAACCTATAAGAGGACAACTAAATACGTAAAAATATTGTCGTTTTCCTTATCTGGTAGATCTCAGTTCTCATTTTTGATAAGATCTCTAAATTCACAGGTATTTGTTTTACCGATTAAGTTTTTTAAGTTGTCATCTTTATTATTCACCACTCAAAAGACAAAATGCATAATCTGACACTTGATATAGAGGCTAGAGATATTGACAACTTCTCAAATAAATCATTGTTATTAAAGTTTTAACATATCTAATTTGATTAGGAATCGTGTAAACATTAAATCTACTCTTTACTTGGTGTTTTTCCAAATCAAGTTATGGAAGTGGCAGGATAATAATATTTGCACTGTTCGGTTTATCCCGGAATATTAACAATGTTTTGTTAATATTAAAATTTTTAGCACCCCAATTTTATTGCGTGTATATAATCTTATAATAATCCTGAACCTGACATATTTTTTTATGTCGCCCATATTTTCGTTTCGGAACAAGAAGGTGACAGCACTTCTGTCAAAATGACAGCGCAACAGATTGAAAAAGTGTTTTTATTTTCATTTCCCACCTGCACCAATAAAGAAGTCAAATTCGAGTTGGAGATCCCAATAGGAATACCCTTTTCGGGTTGCACCAAGGAACTGTCCCAACGAATCCTTTCAACATTTCACATTCCAGTTTATATCGAAGAAGGTTAGTAATATGTATATTTATGAAAATTCTTAGTGAAGAAAATTTATTGTTCTTTTTGTTGGAGTAAACATTGCACTACAGTTTGTGTGCCACTTCTCTTTGATGTTGTGGAATAATGGTGGAACATCTCTGGAGGTTCCCCATTGGGTATTTGTTTTTTGTTTCACACCACAATCACACATCACTGAGTCCATTTAAAACACTAGATTCTCACTTATCATGCACTATATTTATATAACCTGATGGTGCCTGCTTACTGAAATGTATTGAAGACTGTCAAATAAGTCATTTAAATATGTAAGCATTTGTGTTTTATTATTTCGTATACCTATGAAAATACAAAAATTATTCGCATTTAAATTTATAACTGTACGATATCAATTAACGTGTCAGATTTCTGGATGCTTTTGTCCATAATAAGTTGTCAAATTTTAATAAATTATTTGTTTTTAAATTTATTTCAGATTTGGAGAAGTCGTTGGACAATTTTGTTAGAAAAGAAACTAGAGATTTCCGCAACAATGAAGATGAGAACCTGATTCAGTGGGCCAAAGATGGCGAGCTCTCTGTTGAGCCCATCATTAAAGACTGGGAGAAGGCCTACAAGGAGGAGACCATCGAGTATGCCGACCAGAAGGGGGCCTCGGACGAGGAGGTGTTCGCAGCAGCCTATCATAAGCTGGTTCACTCCCCAGCACTTGAGTCAATTCTTCAAGTGGAAAGCTCCTACGCTTTCTATGTCCAGAATATTATAAAACAGAGAGATAGTGATGTGAGGAAAATGACAACTAGGTAAGAACCAACGTGATCATTGATATGTAAATAAGTGGCGTCAGGATTTAGTAATATTAGTATTTAGTAATATTAGTATTTAGTAAAAGCATTGCCGTAGAGGATTAAATAGCATTTTCAACATAGTGCTAATGGTATAATGCATGTTATAATAGTCCAATATTTCAACAATTATTTTATTATTTGGTTTGCTCCTATAGGAAATATAAGATCCCTATTAGTTGTATTACATAATTTTGTTGATCACAAGTTGTGTGATGAATTAGTGCAAATTATTAAATTAAGTATGCTCACCGAAGGGTAGTGGAATAATATTCACTATACATTATTCAAATATAATTATCCATCACAGAACATCATCAGAGATGAACACAGAACTTGAGATTCGTAAAGAATGCAAGGCTGATGTAAGCGTAGTGAGCAAGATTAAGAAAGGGACGCTTAGATGGTTTGGGCATGTAGAGTGAATGAACGAAGAAAGGAGTGTAAGGAGAATATATGACGCGAATGTGAATGGAAGAAGAAGCCGGGGACGCCGAGGAAGACATGGCACGATCAAGTGAATCAAATACTTGAGTCGGGCCATGTCAGAAGTCGGAATAACAGAAGAGAATGTATGAGGCGTGTATGAATGTGAATGAAGCAAGAAGTGTATGCCAAGATCGAGTTGTTTGGCGGTCCGCCCTCTCTGCCTACCCCTGCGGAGAAACGGCGTGATGGTTAGTTAGTTAGTTAGTTCATCACGGAACTTGATATCTTATTATATTTGTTAAAGTGATTTTTCACAAAAACGGCACTATACAAATCATCCAATTATTATTATTATTATTACTACCAAGTACTGGTAAGTAGCTACACTCCATTATATACGAATAAGGAACTCGACTGAAAAATATAATGACTTTAAAAATATATATTAATGTAGATCAGCAAATGCCGATTCTGAATATATAACTTTCATTATATATAATTATACGTAGAATTTATAAATCGTTATTTAAAAGTGTATAAAAAATCAGCTCATCAAAACACTGTTATATTGGTACCATTGCATTTGGAACATCTGTCGTCATGTGAGCATTCTTTTTTTGAATTAGTATTAAAAAAAATATTTTTCGATTTTGTTTTGTAATTTAAAATATGTATTTTTTTAGTTTTTGTGAAATTTTAACTTAATTTGGATGAATTTAAGCTCTGTAATTGTTGTTCAATATAAACAACTATTATTCATGAAAGAAATTAGAGTATTCATGATCAAACCAATTATCAATATGGATATAATGATAATGTTAATGGTCAATACTATTATTATTCTTTGGAGTTAAAGTTTCTAAAAAGGTTCACAATTTTATTACTTATTGTTTACGTATGGTTTACCATGAATAGAATATACAATAATATGAAAAGATTAGAATATACGGTAAAGCTCATCTTTGTTTTGACATTTGACATTCTAACCTCAAAACTGATCAAAAACGACCGCCCATAGATTTGGAGCATTTTGGCGGCATTTGGAAAAATTGAAAATTTGTAAATTATTTTAACCATGAAAACTAACTTCAGAAAAAAACGAAATATACTGGTTTTTAAGCTTGAACAAATTGATAAAAAAAATTGGACTGAAGTTCCTTATTATTAGGAGTAGGATTAAAAATAATAATTTCAATTAATTTTAATGTAAATTTATTTTTCTCTCGCCGCATTTGAAAAAGGGTTTTGATACCACAAATCCTGATTCTATTAATAAGTGATAACAAGAGATTATCAGATATTCCATTTCACCAAAAAAAAAACTGCGTAAAAAAGACGGCCTCTGTGGTTGTGTGGTAATGATCCTTGGCTACAAATCCGGAGGTCGTGCGTTCAAATCCTTTCATGCGCAAGTAATTTTTTTTTATTTGTTTGTGTTATTACATAATTTATTAATTTAAAATAATATATATGTAGTAGTATCTACTTTTAGTATGGCCCTGGTGAAAGACCACCATTCAGAATCGAAATGTTGCTTGAAGCGGCTTTTGCCGTGTTTGGTGACCAAATCTGAATAGTTAGGTACTTCCCCACATTCCTCCTCCCCATCTCCTTCCCCTCCTCCACTACTTTTAACCTCCTAACATACCCCTATTGGGGATGCCGTAGTCTCACTAGCTGCAGACGGTTGGGGGCAGTTATTACTGTTGATATTATGCGGTACTCACACAAAAATATAAGAGATTGTTAATTATTTACTGCATCTTATTTACATTTTTTGTTTGCAAATTTGCTCACTTTGAAACTTCATGCTTGGCATTACAAATAACAAACAATAGCACGAGAACTGAGGGCAAATGGCTCTCATTCGTAGCCAGTAGGCTCCATTTCTTAGGCCAACCTATCCTACTCCACTTTTTTCCCTTGCACACAGTTTCAGTCCACCTCTCCTTGGTCTGCGATTGCTGACTTTATGATTCCAATTTTTTCCAACAAAGTCTGGAATTAATTACTCCTTATTCCAGTCAAACTGAAGAGATGGAGAAAAAGATGCGCCTGCTGCACACATACATCACGGAGGAGGAGATCAACGAACTGGCAGGCAAGCACTTCGAGGAGCAGAGCATGGTGGCGGGACGCTGGGGTTCGGAGCTGGATGCCCTGAGGCAAGCGCAGCGGGCCGAGTATCGCACCTGGCTCATGCACACGCTGGAGGCGCAGCAGACTGATTCCGCACTGCAAACACCCAAGTAACGCAATACGTACACCTTCTGAATGGTTTCATGACAAAACAGAACATTAAAAAAAAGTGAAGATAAATAACATAAAACAACTAACCTAACCTAACCTCTTCTTTTATCATGTTTTGTTTTGTTTTATCCGGTTACGCTTTAGAATGGAGTTCTTTTTTTGTTGGTGATTAATTAGCCCCTGCTTTTTGAAAATGCTGAATTATTATGGGTTGTTATGATTTTAGAAATGCACGTTTTTGTTAATGGAAATATCACATACTAAATTACGATAATGGCTGCAGATGCTTCCGGAAGATTTGTTTAGGCTTCTTGTATTTTGGACACATTCGTCATACCGAACGAGGCTATTTATGGGCACATTTTCATGGCCCATAAACATGTCCATGTGGAAGCATCCACTGAACTTAAACCTCTGCATTCCGAATTTCAATGTACATATTACAAACTTTCCTTGAAAACTTAAAGTTAATTTTTTAGATAATTTCTATTCAGATATCTGGTTGAAAAAGTAATCACATACATATATGAAATTTCCTCAATAGAAAAAACTCGCAAGGTATATTCTGAAAAATATAAATAACACGTGTGGTTCTGTTATAGATATGCAAAAATTCAAGGCGTTTCTTTAAGTCAGTAAGTTTGTAGATTTTAGCTCTATTCTCAATATGCCGTGTTTTAATAAATATTTTTAAAACGATCGCTTGCACCCTGAGCGTTATTTATTTTAGCACGCTCCCTCTTTTTTCGGCATTATCATATCCTCTTTTCAATCTTTGTTCAGTTGCCGCTTAAAGGGTATTGTTGGGTTTTAAGGTGGAATAATTGGAAAATCCTCATTCGTTTTGGGACTCCCAGGGCTTTCCGATGGTTTTATTTTGAAATATGAATTTGTAATCTTTTAAGTGGCATTCGGAAGCGTACGATAAAATAACACTAACAATATTATCATAATGTTTATATTGCATCCAATACCCAATAGGGCTAGCAGATTCTTCAATACTGATCAATTGCTAATCCTATACAAATCTCAAGTACGTCCAACAATAAGGAACTCCAGTGAAAAATATAATGGGTTTAAAAATATATATTCGTATAGATCAGCAAATGCCGATTCTGAATATATAACTATTATACGTAGATTTTATAAATCATTATATAAAAGTGAATTAAAAACCGTACCATCAAAACACCATGTTCTGTTGGTACCACTGCTTCTTCAGTTTTAGTTCTTCAGTTATTCTGGAAGTGGAGGATTTCTAATGATACCTCAAACCTATTATTTCTTACAATGCATAATATATTTATTTTTATTTCAAGCCATTAAAGTTCAAAACTATTTAATTTATTCAACCTATTTATGTTAATACCTGTCTACTGCTGTCACCGGCTCACAGATTCACATGCGCATGCGACAATTTTCGCGCATGCGTAGAACACTGATGGAAGCTATTAACGCAAGTGATTCTGATTTGTCTTTCAAACATAATTTAAAGCATTAAAGGACTTAAAAGACTTTCCTTGAACGCTGATAAATTGTTAATTAGTTGCAGATATTAATGAATTTTTACACTTTGGTACAATGTACATACAATAGTACGCTGATATTCTACAATGTTTCCTTCAATTAAAAGCAGTTAAATTTGAGTATAAAGTTTTCGAAGTTTTGTATGGAATCCATATAATATCGATTACCGCCTATTGAATCGCTAATCCGACTGCTCGTGTGACGTCACACCCAACAAGCCATAGATTTCGTACGTTTTGGTGGGCTTTAAAAAATTGAAACTTTAACAATTATTTTAACCATGAAAACGAAGTTAAAAAAAAAATTAAGTAAGCAGAAAATTAAGTTAGGATGTCAACATTTAAAAAAATAAATAAAAATGGACTGGAGTTCCTTATTGAATCTCTGGGCTGGAGCTCCCAAATACTTGATAAACCCGCTTGATTCTGTGCAAAGGAGGGCGGTTCATCTGATTGACAATCTGTTGTTAATAGAACGATTACCTTTTCTGATGCACAGACATAATGCACGTATGCTGAGTATGTTCTACAGATATTTTAATGGAGCCTGCTTGAAGGACCTAGCAGTATTGATCCCCTCTATGCCGGTGCATTTGCGTGAAACTCGACGGAGACGAGCGGAACATTCGTTCACAGTTGATGTTGGCCTTATGAGAATGGGTCGTTTCGCCGACTCGTTTTTGTGTAAATCGGCTCATATATGCAACGAGCTACCGGCATCTACCTTTCCCCTTACATTAAATTGGGGCCTCTTGAAGACCCGCATTAACAAATCCCTTCTTACAGTCCCTCCTTAACCCGCCTCACAAGGTTGCCCAACTGGGTAGCGATATAGTTCCCCTGTATGCGCTCTGTACATACAGGGGTGCTGCTGTGAGGTGTCACATAAAAAAATAAAATACCACCATGTACAAGATAAGATTAAAACTATGATTATTTTTCATCAATGGTCCTCCATACTAGTGACCAAATTGCTATAAAAGTATTGCGCAATCGATTCAATCGACGATCTTCAAATAAACGAAATTGCAATTCTTCTACCCCAACATAAATACATTTTTCTATCGATTTCCATATTTAACCTTAGGAAGCCGAGCTCCTGCGGCCTAATATTTCTATAGTGTGCCGGAGGTAAAATTTAAAACCTGAGCCTTCTTCTGGGTTGTATAAATACATTCTAAATTATGAAACAGAATAAGCAACTACAATGAAAAATATTATGGCTTTAAAAATATATATTCTAATAGATCAGCAAACGCTGATTCTGAATATATAACCTTTATTATATATAATTATACGTAGAATTTATAAATCGTTATTTAAAAGCAATTAAAAAATCATGTCTTCAGAACACCTTGTTATGTTGGTACTATTGCATTTGGAACAACTGACGTCACATGCACATTTGTGTTGGGATTAGTATGGTAATTTTATTTTTCGATTTTATTTTGTATCTAAAATATGTTTTTTTTTTTTAGTTTTCGCGATATTTAAACTTAATTTGGGTGACTATAATTTTTGTTCAATATAAAAAAAAACTGTTATTAATGAAATAAATTAAAGTATTCACGAGGAAACCAATTATCAATATGGATATTATGATAATGTTAATGCTCAATACTATTATTATTTAATCATTGAAGAAGATAATATTAACACATCCCAAATGAACCACGAAACCGAAAAAACAACAGAAAATAAAAAGATTTCAGTCGCATCGCGCAATCTTTTTATTCTCTGTTGTTTTTTCGGTTTCGTGGCTCATTTGGGATGTGTTAATATTATCTTCTTCAATGATTAAATATCACAATGAAGTTTACAAACTTCAATAAGTTATAAAAAATAAATTGAATATTTCTTTCCAGACTTGTAAAATAAGTCAATAGATGTCTCATATGAATAAAAATCGTGTAGGTATATTCGAGACTCTATTCAGATTGCAATTGTATTCGGGTAGAACTTTGCGATCATCATAAGGATAGCAGCCAATGATATCGGATTTAAAAATGGAGGATAATATTAACAAGTCTTAAACTTGAAGTATGATATCAGTGTAGATGGCGTAAATTGAACTGGTCTCATTAGCTAAGTTGGTTAAGCGGTTACCCCGGATAGGTAGAGGTCCTGGGATCGAGTCCCAGATGCGACTGAAATCTTTTTAATTTCTGTCGTTTTTTCGGTTTCGTGGTACATTTGGGATGTGTTAATATTATCTTCTTCAATGATTAAAATATTACAATGAGGTTTACAAACGTCAATAAGTTATAAAAAATAAATTGACTATTATTATTCTTTGAGTTAAAGTTTCTAAAAAGGTACATAATTTTATTACGTACTTTTAGTTATGGTTTACTATAAATAGAATTTAAAATTATGTACAGTAAAGCTCATCCTTGTTTTGACATTTGACATTCTAAACTTAAAACTGATCAAAACCGACCGGCCATAGATTTGGACCGTTTTGGCGGACTTTGAAAAATTGAAACTTATTTTAACTATGAAAACTTACTTTACAAAAAAACGAAATATACTGATGTTTAAGTTTGAACGTTATTATTGATTAAAAATAATTCAAAAAATTGGACTGGAGTTTCCTTATTGTACTGTTTTACCAGATAATCTGTTATTTATAAAAAAAATGTATAAATCTATCATAAGCAGTTTCCCCAGAATAGTTACTTATATTCTGCATACGAGTATACATATGTGAAAAGAAAGTAGGATTATTGCTTGCGCCGGTGTTCAACGGATACAAATTTTGCTTATGCAATGTGCAATTTCGGTACACTAGAAGTTAAGTTTCTAATTTATATTTGCTAAATCTTATAATGAATATTTTAGCTGACTGAATTATGTAAACATCTTCAACATCATTACACAATAAAGATTTGTATGCGTTTGAACATTAATAATTTTGTTCCAGCAACTCCCCTCTGAGCCAGTGCCCCGGGCTGCCGGAGCTGAGCGAGGCACTCAAGAGCCCCCGACCGGGCCCCCACGACCAGCGACTGCTGGAGGAGAGCTTCACCATCCACCTCGGCTCGCAGCTCAAGCAGATGCACAACATCCGGATCATGTCCGCCGACGTCATGAGGTTCTGCAAAGTCAAGCCTACCAAAGACAGGTCGGTTATAATAAATTAACAAGATGTGCGTAATGAAAAGATGACGAGACACCAAAAATCATGACCGATTTGATGTTAACCTTTTCAAGCAATGTAGCATTAAGAGGAACGAATTCTGTTCCTTGAAAACTTAAACAATTTTCAATATCAAATTTTATAAATAACCACAGTTTATATAGTTTTTATTAGCTACCTATGTGAAAATTCTAAAGCCTCCTCTTGTAAATAAGACTTAAAGGGGGGCAATCAAAAATACACACTTTGTAGTCTGCTAACGTAAGAAATACTACAAGCGATTTATCTGCAAATTCTACACGGGTAGTTAGGAAAACGTATAAGGTTTCCAATGATGAAAGTTCTTAGACTGTAAGCTTTTACGTTCTATTTAAAATACGTACTGGAATTTTAGGTAAAATTCGCGAAAATGCCTTCACTGGCTTTCAAACATTTTGGTATGTATTCTATAGAAATTAAAAGATTACAGTTTGAGGATTTTCATCATCGGAAACCTTAGACATTTTCTACCCGAACAGATAAATTATTTATTGTATTGCTTGCATTACTAACCTGCCAAGTGACGTGCACCTTAATGGATGCTCTTCCTTAAATTCATGTTTATCTCACAGTTAAATTTGATTTAATTTGTATGTGTTATTTCTGGTTATTTCACATAAAATGAAAATAAAATAGGTAATGTGTACAGTATAATATTATTTGAGACACGTTGGGGATGCGATAGTCCCACTGACTCCTGAAAGTTTTAAAAGTTGGTACAGACTTATTCCGCTTTCAACAAATGTTTTGTTTGGAAAAAGATCTCAGTGTAATAAATCTCAGGGTTTATTTGTCGCTTTCTTCATAATTTAATGAATTAATTTGATGATTTGGTGTTGATTGGTGGTTCCAGTGCCATGGATGCACCACGCCGCCTGCAGACCGCCCTGGGACTCTACTCCAGCGACCTGTGCGGGCTGGTAGTGTTGGTGGACTCCCCACCCCCCCACTACTCGGGGCTGGCTAAACGCACCGGTCGTGCCGCGCAGCAGAGTACCGAGTTCCACTTCCCCAGCATGGACCAGCAGCTGGACAAGATCGTGGAGGATGTTAAACTTCCCGTGAGTTATTTTAACTTTCCCGTTGCTTTCTTTGAAATTACTGTCCTCCTTGTACCAGCTTAAATAGTGAATTTATTGTAACTAACTAACTAACTAACCATCATTTTCTTGTATTTTTTCCGCATTCACTATATAGCAATTTCTCAATTTTCCAAACAAAATAACTAACCATCATGCCGCTTTGCTGAAGGACCACCAAATAACTCGATCTTGGCATACACTTCTTGCTTCATTCACATTCATACAATGTCTCATACATTCTTTTCTGTTATTCCGACTTCTGGCATGGCCCAACACAAGTATTTGATTCACTTCATTGTGCCATATCTTCCTCGGACATCCCCGGCTTCTTCTTCCATTCATATTCGCATCCTTACACTCCTTTCTTCGTTCATTCGCTCTACATTCCCGAACCATCTAAGCGTCCCTATCTTAATCTTGCTTATTACTTTTACATCATCCTTGCATTCTTTACGAATCTCATTTTTCACACAATCATACATGGTTTTACCGCACATTCATCTCAGAGATGTGATTTGTACAGCATTCAGTCTACTTTTATCCTTCGTCTGCCAGTTCCATGCCTCACGGCGCCTGTGATTTTATCTTATTCCTACTAAACCTATAAACATACATATATAATAACTATAATATGAAATGGCGAAATATGCACTATCAATCTCAAAATATACATTAACAGTGCCCAAATATACATTAACATTGTCAGAATATATGCCAAAATTAACAATGAAAATGGGAATAATGTCTTTGGGAATCCAGTTTATCCCAATCTATCTTTATGACGTTTACAAAGTCCTTCACGAAAACACAATTGCAAACTAATAGTGTCTCGGATTAATATCCGTTTTTTTTTATTTATATGACACATCTATTGACTTTTTATAAAAGTAGAGAATATATCCAATTTTTAATTATTCATTATTTTTATTGAAATTTAATATTTAATCATTGTTCGTGAAGGACTTTGTAACAATCATAAAGCTGCCAATAATATGAGATTAAAAATGGAAAATAATATTGACAAATCTTGAATTTGAGATATGATATCGATGAAAATGACATAAATTGAACCGGTCTCATTAGCTAAGTTGGTTAAGCGGTTGCCCCGGATAGGCAGAGGTCCTGGGTTCGAGTCCCAGATGCGACTGAAATCTTTTTATTTTCTGTTGTTTTTTCCGGTTTCATCTTTCATTTAGGTTATGTTAATATTATTTTCTTCAATGAGGTTTTTAAATCTCAATAGAAATAATTAATAATTAAAAATTGGATAGTAATTTATTTATTTATGTTTTATATGAAATATAGGCCATTAAAAGAATTGATTTTTCCCGATTTTAGAGGCACCTTTAACAATTATTTGGCAGCTTACGGCGATTAAAAAAAGTTTTAAGAACGCACGTCAATGGCACGGTTGTGTCGAAACCGGTAGCGAATTTATTAATCCAAAAATAGCAAAAGTACATAGTAAATTAAAACTTCCAAACAAAATGTCTAGAAATTGCTATATAGTGAATGCCGAAAAAATACAAGAAATTAAAAAAAAATATTACCCCGTCTGTTTTGAAAATATAATGAAATATAAAATAAAAAAGTATTAAAATAAACATTATGGTGGACTTTAAATTAAATTTAAAATGACCAATTTACGTTGGAACATAAATTTGCCATACATAATTTAAAATATCGACCTGAAAAACATTGTAACAAATAATTTTCTAAATTGCCTCTAAAATTATGAAAATTGATTTTTTTCATTGCATATACTTGATAATTTAAAACAAAAATAGATAAAATGCTTCTCAATGTGCTAGATAGATGTTTACTAAACCTTTAATTAAACAAAATATATCATTCAGTTTGGCCTCAAATCCAAAATTAAATTATGTATGAAACAGGCAGTGCAGCCGTTCCTAAAGTGTTTTTTTCTAAAATATTTGAATTAGTCTCTTAATCTCTGACGCGCCAGCATGTCCAACTGGTAATAGAAAATTTGATTCCTTTGAACGCCAGCGTATCTGACTAGTATCGCAAAAACAAACTTTAATTTTGTGGGATTTACGACCTTTAAAAATGTTCGTAGCTTACTAAATTAAACTACATTCTTTTTTCATTTCTTTAAATGATGTAAAATAACTTTGTGGAGTCATATTTTTTAAATCAATAATAATTACTTTGTTTAAAACCACCGCATTTAATATGCAAATATCTGCATGTTTCAGGAGCAAAGCTCCCCTCTTCAGCGTAATAGATAGTAATCAAATAATTGTGAAGAGGGGAGCTTGGCTTGAACAAGATATGTACATATTTAATACAGTTGTTTTAAACAAAGTAATTATTATTGATTTAATAAACTGCATTCGTTTGCCAACAAAATAATAAATCAAGTAGCAATTCTTGCTTTTCGTCACGCCGCTCGTCTGGAGTTTAAAACAAAATAACAACCGTCAAGTATTGCATCATTCTTTGACGCGCACTTCATTTGGGTTTTATTTTCTAAAATCTTCTAAAATTTAAGTAAATAGATGTATTTTTTATGTATTGTAATTACATTTATTTAGCTTTATGTAAGTATAATAATACTTCAAGAATATTTTCATATAGATTTTTTTTTTCTCTGAATACGAGTAGCTATTTTGGGGAAACTGCTAATGATAGAATAATAATTCACGGTGGGCCGGTGCGCAGATTTAACCTCGGCACACGACGGAATGAATAGATCATAGAAGCTCTGCGTTCCAAAGGTTAAAAACTCAATCGAATTAACCTAATTAGTACGTAATATGTGAATATAATTTCGTTCACAACATAAAGTCACATATTCTGTTTTTGTATTATATTGATTTGTGTAGGTATATAAAATAAATAAGGTGTCAATTTGCGATAACCGGATAATTCAGCACAGTGATAAATCGGCAGTCTTTTGAAAAGTCATATAAAGTCATGAAAAATATTGAAAAAAAAAAACAACTTGGTTAATTTGGTTTCATTTGGTTTTTAGGCACTTTTTTCATACTTTAAAGTTTTCAAAAGTATGCCGATTTATCACTGTGCTGAATTGTCATGGAGCCTATATTGCATATAATAATAATCTACTCCATCGCATATGTAATTTCCTTTGATGGTTACAATTTGTTACTTCTAAGTTGTTGCGGAATGGGTTATAAATACATTTAGTAATAAAATAAAGTATGTATTTATTATGTAAATTTTTTTACTTTTATTTATTTTTTGAACTAATTTATGTATATTTTTTTTATCAATAATTGATATTAAATATTATCATCGGAAAGCGCCTATTAGATGTTTTTTCACATGAACAAGGCTGTATATTATATTATAGTCTAAATGTAATATGTATTATTATAAAGGTTTTGTTCTTTTCAGGTTTCACGGAGAAATTCCCAGCGTGTGAGGAATTTATCCGAGTACGGTCACCCTGACGGCATGTCCTACCGGAGGACCAGGGAGATCAGCAAATATCTTCAGACTGGAGACAGCTACATCACTAAGCACTCCAATCTGGCTGAGGTTCACATCCTGTTCCACCTCATGGCTGATGAGTCTTCTCTCAGATCCGGTACGCTCCCATTTTACATAATATTACTTTATGTTAGTTATATCCCAAGACTATGTTTTATATAATACTATACTATTTTTCACTTTAATCTTACTTTTGTTTCAGGAGATATAAATTCCCGTCATCCGGCTATCCTTGGATTGAGAAATATTTTGAAGGCTGCATGTTCAAATGATGTCACAACATTAACATTACCAGTACTGTTGAGGCATGATATGTCAGAGGTAACAAACACCAACTTAAATTTTTTACATATGTAACATGTGGATCAATGAGTCTCGGGACTAACTAAGAAAAACACATTTTTTTCAAAACTCAACTTTATTCATCAACATAGTCTCCTTTAAGAGGAACACAATCAGTCCAGCGCTTCTCTAATATTTCAATACCTTTCTTGTAGAACGATTTATCTTTGGCATCGAAATAAGCATTCGTTTCGGCGATGACTTCCTCATTGGAGTAGAATCTCTTTCCTTGGAGCATTTTTTTGAGGTCTGCAAACAGGTAGTAGTCGCTGGGGGCCAGATCCGGTGAATATGGTGGGTGTGGAAGCAATTCGAAGCCCAATTCATGCAATTTCGCCATGGTAGCGAGCGACTTGTGACACGGCGCATTGTCTTGGTGAAAGAGCACTTTTTTCTTCTTCGTTTGGAGTCGTTTCTCACCGATTTCATTCTACAAATGCATCAATTGGCCAATGTAACGCTTGCTATTGATCGTCTTACCTTTTTCAAGGTAGTTGATGAACAAAACTCCATGAGCATCCCAAAATACTGAGGCCATAACCTTACCGGCCCACATTTGCGGTTTTGGCCGCTTTGGACGCTTCTCACCGACTGCAGGCCACTCGGCTGACGATCGCTTTGACTTCGGAGTGTAGTGATGGATCCAGGTTTCGTCCATTGTCACATACCGACTCAAAAAATCTGGTTTATTTCGGCGAAACAGCTCCAAACAGCGCTCGGAATCAATGACGCATTGTCGTTTTTGATCCACCGTGAGCAAACGCGGCACCCACTTTGATAACAGCTTCCTCATAGACAAATTTTCACGCAAAATAGCGTACTCACTGCCGTAAGATATCTTTAAGGTGTCAGTTATCTCACACAATTTTAATTTACGGTTTTCAAAAACGATTTGGTGGACTTTTTTGATGGTTTCCAGTGTAACAACCTCATTTGGCTGGCCGGAGCGTTCAGCATCTTGTGTCTGTACGACCACATTTAAACTCACCATACCACTGACAAATGGTTGTTTTTGATGGAGCAGAGTCCCCGTAGCACTTTTCAAGCCATTGCTGAGCTTGCACTGTGTTTTTTTTCATCATAAAGCAATGATAAATCAACACACGAAATTGTTTCGAATCCATTGTTTTGAGAATATTAAGACTAGTGTCACTTAAATCACTGTAACTCATGGTCCAAACATCAGAATGTCATGAAATTTTGACAGGTATCTTTTGAAGGTTGGTACTCATATAAAATCATACGGAACTTTTATTGGCAACGCCATCTATGTGTCAGTCCCGGGACTTATTGATCCACGTGTTATATACCTACAGTAAAACTTCTTTTTTTCCTCTATTTATCTGAATAACAATTTTTACAATGGTTTTGCTTGCTTGTCCCACTGCAAGGAGTTCCCATGTCGATACAGTACTTATAACCATCATATAAACGGCCGGTTGAGACAGTACTTATAATCATCATGTAAACAGCCAGTTGAGATAGTACTTATAACCATCATGTAAACAGTCGGTTGAGACAGTACTTATAACCATCATGTAAACAGTCGATTGAGACAGTACTTATCTACTGTTTAATCTACTACAATATAAACATTATTTTCAACACCTGCATTTTTTATATTAATTCTGTATATGTGAAATCTACGCTTCCCTTTCGCAAATTCGACACGTCGGGAATATTAAACTTGCAGTATTTCTTGAGAAAATGCTGTAAATTTGAATTGTTTAAGGAATTTGCCCGCGACCATTGCTATACATAAATCCACATTGAACTGCATTTGATCATCGTGGTTCAATTTTTCTTGAAAACAAGTTTTTAGGGTTTGCTGTGATGCAGAACTTCCAACTTCAGTTTGTTTGAAATGTGCTTCGCGCTTTTAACAGGCTGGTCACAATAAACTTTTTGTTTGCATGAATGTATCGGTGATGGTGCATGTATCGGATGTTAACGAGAGTATGATGTTTTTTTAAAATAAAAAGTGGGTATTAATTAAAACTTAAATAAAATGTATGCCTGTAGTAAAAATAAAATAATATATATTTTTTTAACAAAGTGTACAAAACAGGTTGCCGCCATCCCAATTGAATTCTCGGTAGCACTTTATGTACAACATATTGTATTTGGTTTTAGGCATGTTCATTTTAAATTCTTCAGTCTTAACTGAATGGTTTTAAATTGCAAACTCGAAACATTCGTGTTCAAATTGATAATCGCGTGAAACGCTCAGCCCCTAATCGGGTCTTCCCATCCATGTCCAATCCTGGGCAATCCCCGCTGTCAACTGAAATTAGTATTTTTCGAGAATATCTCCATCGTAGTTTAAATTACTCTGATCCTTTTTGATAAATTTACAGAGCCTGTTATTATAAGTTCGGGCAAAACGATATTTACTAACTGTAATAATTCTTACAGGAAATGACAGTGGCCTGGTGCGCCAAGCGGGCAGAGTTGGTGCTGAAGTGCGTCAAGGGCTTCATGATCGAGATGGCTTCCTGGGGCGGCTCCGAGCTGAAGAACATCCAGTTTCTGGTCCCTGAGGGCATCTCCGAGGAGGTGTTCTCCACCCTGGCCGCGATGCTGCCCAGTATCTTCAGGGTCTCCAACCCACTCAAGTTCAAGGCCGATACTGAAAAGTCATAATACTACATAATATTACTGATATATGTCATTTTCCATATATGTATGTACTTCTTAAGCCAATAATATAATATGTAAATGATTATATTGTTATACAATGTTAGTTGATTATTTAACTATACTATTAGTTTTAAGTACTTTTTATAGTAATCATCAATAGTTTTCTCAATAAAAAAAATAAGATAGGTTTTTTTCTCACTTAATTGTATATAAAAATGATATCTTCATATTAAAACAAGATATATTTGTATGTTGACGTACAGTCCTTTCGAAAGTTAACTGAAGTTATTAATTTTTGTGAATAAAATCATATCTGAAAATGCAATAAAAATTCGGTATAATGTATTTACAAAAGTTTTGATTAAAATAATTTGTTTATTGTTATGAAAATGTTTTTACCCAAATGTTTTTATTATAAATCATTTTGTAACGAACAACATTTCTGTTGTTTATACATACATATGTATATTATTAACACGTATACTAATGCATAAAGATCTGATTATCTACCCTTTATTAAGTACATATGCACACATTTTGTAAATTGTATATTCATATTATATTACATAATTGTACAGTTTAAAAAAAATCTTTCATGTGTTTCTGGCTTTCACCTTTCAACTTCTATACCATCTTTTCAAATTATGGAGAGAGGGGAAACGAATTTATATATAAATTTTATTTAAATGAACAAATTTCATAATTACATGGAAGTTTGGAGTTCAGACTTAGGAGGTGAGGGAAATTTAGATAAGGTTTGATAGAAAAGAGGATGTTTGTTGAGAGAAAAAAAAAGTGATCTAAAGTTCCCATTTCTAGACCTTAGCAGGTACAATCTGGGGAATCGAGCACTTGAATTTTAAAATGTGAGAGGGAACAGAGCAATGTCCAATTCTCATTTGAATAAGAGGAATTTTATTTTTTAGAAAAACGGCAGAATTGTTGAAACACGGTTTGGATAGCCCTTTGTATCGAGGCTTAGTAGGCTCCTTTGGATTGACTAGAAATGTGCCAATTCTCTGCCCAGACACTGCGGGATCTATCTTTGAGGATGTAAAAAATTATCTGTACTATTATGTAATAAAATTATCACAATCTAAGAATTTTTTCATTTAGTTTTAGATTCCATTTCCCTCTTTGTGTTTTCCTTTTTTTTCATTAACTCCATGCAGCAGGCCCCGAGGGAAATTATTTTCAATGTGAGGAGAGGAAGGAATGATTGTTGTAGGAGAGAAGAAACACAGAGGCTGGCAAATCGTTCTACAGCCGAACTTAAGAACGAGTCGTAGAAACGATCCGTTCTTACGTGACAAATGTCAACCGCGTGCAAATGTAGGGCGCGCATTTGGTCTGTTACCTGACTAAACACCGGTGCCAAAGAGATCAATGACGCTACTTCTTCGGAGAATCTTCTATTGAAATACCGATAGAATAGGACAGCTTTCCCACCTGACAACTGTGGCCTAAAGGTTACAATCCATTTGTAAAGTTACGAAAAACTGTCAAATGGATCGCCCGTTTTTGCACAGAGAAGGGTTTTTTTCATGTATTTTGGGCCAGCGGTGGCTGTCAAATTCAACAGTGGGGTGTACTAGCAATTTGTCCACGGTCAGCGGTTATGCACTATTACAGTATCTGCGGGTCCTGTACAGTATGCTCATCTTCTGAGAGGCTAACTTGACCCCGGCTTCAATGGAGCCACGCTGTCACTCAGAGTTACACCAAGCATATCAGATGGCATGTCGGGAAGATTGCTTCCGTTGAAGAAGACTAGATTGTTATTTCAATCTCCTTTAGATGTAATCAGACTAATAATTATGTAATTAGGTCTTTGAAACATTAAATTCAATTAGAATTGAAATTAAAACACTTTTGTACTTTGTTCCACTTATTTATTTTCACCAGGACCGGTTTCATCCTACTACGGACATTTCCAGACTGGACAAATGTCCGTAGTAGGATGAAACCAGTCCTCGTGAAAATAAATAAGTGGAACAAAGTACAAAAGTGTTTTAATTTCAATTCTAATACAATGGAATTCCGCCACGAATTATCAGTCCAAAAACTAGACTTATTAAATTCAACATGGTTATTCTTACCCCAAGAGAGAAATCCTGTTGAGGTAACCGTCCATTCTCTGCTTCAAAGTCCTCTCAGCTGTTGGAGTTTTTGTGTCCTTTGGGGACTTGTCAAACAAAAATAGATTTTCTGTTTGACATGTACTTTTTTATAAATGATAGTATAGTCCTGTAGACTGTACTGTAATTCGTGTCACAATGAATTGGTGTGCACGACAAAAGATCATTGATGCGCAACAAAAACAAATTTGGAGACCTGACCAATGCCTGCAGGATATCAGCATTTATTGAATGTGAGTAAGAAGTGATACCGTTAGCGTCTCAGTTACCGTCTGAATCGAACGCTCCTTCAAAAAGTCGGCAATCCACGTAGACAAGGATGCGGGAAGTCCGTAAGAAGGCAGTTTGTTGACAAGTCCCCAGTGTTAAACCCGGCTAAGAGGCTTGGAAATATCCAGTGCAACCGTTTGGGTCTTACCGTAACGTTCCAGGCATTGCCCCCAAACAAGTGTCATATACGAATACGTGAGAAGATTGCCGCACGAGCTGTTCTGCTGGAATCCGTATTGTCAATCATTGATAATTTTGTTCTTCTTGAGGTATGTGACCAGTTTGCGGTTTATCACATGTTCCATCACCTCGGATAGAACTGATGTGATTGCCATGGGGCAGTAGTTGGCCAGGTTGGATCGTTTATCTTTCTTTGAAATAGGATGAATAACCGCTTTTTTCCAACCAGAGGGCACAGAGCCACACCTCTTGGACATTTTAAAGAGTTTTGTCAAAATTTTAGTTATTTCTGAATAAATGGAAGTACAAGTTCTTTTCAAATTTGTAGAATACATATACGTTTTGAAAAAAAATTGTTGTATCTTTTAATTATCATTTAATTTATTTATTTGGTTAGTTTTTCTTAGGGCAGGCACAAATTTTCAGCCTTTGTTTGCACGCCATTGCTGCTGAGCATACATAATGCACTACTGGAGACTTAAAACCCTGCATGGTGTGAAAGTGGACAGTATGGAAATTTAATATTCGAAGTTGTTATTTTTTAACACTTAGATTGTATGGATTTTTGTTTTTGTATTCTTTCAACGCATATCAAATACGCAAACGGTGTTAAACAAGTTATCCAATTATTATAATTATTATGGTCCAAGTGCATGCTTTACAACCAAACGGAGTTAAGAAATTAGTGGTACTTTCCGAAAGGAGATGATTCTGCACTGTATTCTAAGACAATTTTATATTAAAAAATTTTTAGGAAGATAATTATACAGAAAGGCGATTTTCTGAAATCCATGTACTTATCAAAATAGCCACGTATCAGATGTTAGATAAATAAAAAATAAAAATCAATTTCACGGATCAGAATAAAAAAAAACGAAAAAACTCAGATTATGTTGTATCGCCTCGTTTTTTTTAAGAACTGTCAAACTCGAATGCTTGAACAGGAGAAACAAATTTCAAAGACAAAATGAGTAGCTTGATGGATGGTGCTATAGTAATGAAAAATTCGAGTTTCACTTTAAAATGTCTACATTGTATTGTCTAGCTATATAATACAATAGATCTCGTCAGTAACTACCCACACAATGAATAATGCTATCATCTTCCCTTTGATGATCCTAAATAATTATTCATCTGTTGGTCTTTGTGAGTTATTCAATAAAATATCATTCACCGTGTTAATTCAGTGGATGGATTGAACATTGAACTATAGAAGTGAGTGGATCGCGAACGAGTCGGATCGGTGATCCGGATCTACATACGAATTGAACGATCCGGATCGCAATGAACGACCTTTACGGATCGCGGATCTACACGGCTCGCGGATCGCAGATCTTTAGAGCGTAGAGGACCTGGGCGGCCTCTCCAAGGAGCGAGAATAGGAACCTTCCTGGGCGGAAGGTTTCACTTGGCTGTGTGTCCTGGGCGGACTACTGCAATCGACTCTCCGTCCTGGGCGGACTACTGCAACGACTCGTGCTTCCTCGGTGGAAGACTGCACGCGACTCGTGCTTCCTCGGTGGAAGCTTTCACTCGACTCTCCGTCCTGGGCGGACTCTGGCAATCGACTGTCTCCTAGAGCCCACTGTCCTTCTGTCTCCCGTCTACCTGTAGGTATTATCTTTTATTGACGTCCCATAAAATCACAAAGGAATTGCGGAATTTCCAGAAATTGCAGTTAAGATTATATTATTTTAGTTACGATTTTTCTAACAATAGGCTCGGCTAGCCTTTGTACTAAATTTATTTTATGGCCGGTCTAATCTGGGAATTCCTATTATTTAAAATGCACCTTTTAAAGCTAAATATTTCGGTGAATTCGGTCAATTATTTTAGGTGATTACAAAAGGCTATATCAACTTTAGTCGTGGCGTCAGCCTCGGGCTACATCGTATTGTTTATTCTAACAAGAACAAGGTTGAGCTTTTAACAATAGCACAAATTAAAGTATTATGTTCATTATTTATTTTGAATAAATCATTGCTATCTTTAACAGTTGAAAAATTGTTTTAATATTTAGTAATTACATAGGTATAATTATGTTTGTTGTTTGTTGAAGGTATAACACACGATGTTCAACGATTATTTTCCCAACGATTTTTTTTTTACCACACATTTAAAAAAAAATTTGAATACGATTATTTATGGCACAATTAATAATTGTTCTTTTAGTTTGTTTATGGTCCCAGATACAGGTGGCGCAAAACTACCGTTATGGTTTGAATGTGTAATAACTTTTTTATTTAATGGTTAATTATGATTTTTTTTTGTTATACAGTATATTAATGGGGAATATTTTTGGCTTAAGTGTGAAAAATTATATCCCGCAAGTGGTGGCCATTTTCGGCTTCGCACATTCGTGCTCTTTCCAGTACATTTTGCATAACTTCTCGTAAAATTTCCGGTATTATGGCTTGAATTTCATTGCGAATGTTTTGTTTTAGCTGTGGTATGGTCGCTGACTTATTTACATATACCCTTTCTTTCAAATAACCCCAAAGAAAACAGTCTGGCGCTGTTAAATCCGTTGAACGTGGGGGCCAATTGAAATCACTTCTGCGCGAAATAATGCGTTCGCCAAAGAGGTCCCGTAACAGAGCCATTGTGTCCATTGCAGTATGGGCTGTGGCTCCATCTTGTTGGAACCACAACTGTGGATGGTTTTCTACAGCTGGCCTCAAAAAATTGTCCAGCATCGTTCGATATTCAGCACCATTAACCGTAACTGAGGCGCCATGTGCATTTTCAAAGAAATATGGACCAATGATCCTTTCAGACGATTCACCGCACCAAACAGTACACTTAAGTGGGTGTAATTGTTGCTGATGAACTGTTCTTGGATTCGCCGCAGCCCATATCCTGTAATTTTGCTTGTTTATGAAACCATTCAATTGGAAATGGGCTTCATCGCTCATTATAATTTGGGAGGCGGGTATGGGTACCGCCGCCCCGGGAACCATTTTTTTGGATGACCAACACCTCTGCCATAGGTCATCCCAAGTGGTTCGCTACGTTTGGTGACTTAGCAGGGGTACCAGGGTTCATGGGGTAAGGTTTGTCCGGGTCTTGGCCGCGGATGCGTTGGCCTACCTACTGCGTGGTGGGTCGGATCGGGAGAGAATGGTTGAGGGAGACCCTTTACAACTGGCTACCGTTGTCCAGGCCGCTCGATAGTACAGGGGCCCGACCCTCAGGCTCACGACTGAGGGTGGGCTGCCCCACCAGCGAGTGTAAAAACCCCGCCGCTGCTGTTGTGCCGATTCGTGACCGGAGGGGACCCAGCAGTAGCGTTTGGGGCGCATTGGGAGCCCTTCCCAGCCAGACTCTCCCAACCATAGCCTTGCACCGCAGTCGGTGGGATGGATTCATACGTCCGTCAGTCCTAGATACCCTGACCCCCAGCTTCCTACCCACCCTTTATACCTAATCCTTCCCTTGCTTTCCCTTTCCTATAAAACCCCCAAAAATAATTTTAAAAACATGGAATCACAAAACAATAATAACATCATTACAACGGCGAGTAGTAGGCGTCCCCGGTGCAGGCCAAAAATGTTGGTAAATTTTACCAACATTCGAGGCCTGCACAAAAATTTAAATTCTGTCCATCATCACCTTCAATCCCAACGCCCAAACCTTTTATTCCTCTCCGAAACGCAGATAGCTGAGCCTCCAGACGCCTCCTATCTGGACTGCCCGGGCTTCACCCTCGTAGGCAAGTTCAGACCAAAAGGAGGTGTTTGTTTGTATAGCCGAGCTGACGTCAACTGTGTGCGACTGTTGAGTCTGGAAAATTCCAGATTTGACGTAATGTGGGTACGCGTCAGTCTTGCCAGTACGGTAAGATTTTATGCGTGTTTGTACCGCTCACCAAACCTCAGCGAATCAGACTCATCCGAGCTATTTAAACATTTGAGCGAAACTATTGATGACCTCTTACCCCGCTACCCTTCGGCCGAGTTTGTTGTTCTGGGGACTTCAATGTTCATAATGAACCGTGGTTGAAGTTCTCATGTTCAACAAACTCGGCTGGCCGACAGGCGGAATTCTTTGCCCTTTGCCATGGGTTGGAGCAACTGGTTCAGGAGCCTACGAGGGTTCCTGATGTCCAGACTCACCGCTCCAATCTGTTAGACCTATTTTTAACCACCGAGCCACGTGGTTATGGGATTGATGTCGCAGCGCCTTTAGGATCGTCCGACCATTGCCTGGTGACGACATCAATCCCTATTAACTTCAGACCCCCAATTGAGAGGCTGAAGAGAAAAATGTGGCACTATAGGTCAGCAGATTGGTTCGGTCTGCGGGCGCATTTTAATGCTTTCCCATGGTCAGCTGTCTGTTTTCAGACTTCGAATCCGTCCAGATGTGCCCAGGAAATTAGTGAAGTCATCACATCTGCGATGGATGGCTTCATTTAATCAACCATTAAAGAAACTGGCGTAGGTTCACGAAAGGTAGGTAGGTGCCGAAGCAGTTCGACGAAAAAACGCGGCTTACCGAGCCTACAACACATCTCGAACGTCAGAAAACAGATCAGCATATAACAAATTGGCAACGGACAGTAAGAGAATCATCAATAGGTCAAAATTTGAGCACGACCTACAGATCAGTAAAAAGCTAGTTACCTGCCCGCATGGCAGCAGGGCGTTCTGGTCGCTAGCGGGCTCCATAGGTCGCAATTTCTGCAAATCCAGTCTGCCGCCTCTTACCAGACCTGACGGTTCACTAGCAAACACTGCTACCGAAAAGGCCAACCTTTTAGGGAAAATGTTTGCAGAAAACTCGGCCCTCGACGACCGGGGTGCCACCCCGCCGTCAGTTCCTCACTGCGGCTTCTATATGAAAAAGCTGAGGATACGGCATCGGGATGTACTCCTTGTCTTACGGGGGCTCGATGTTAATAAAGCTAGTGGGCCTGACGGAATACCTGCCCTGGTATTGCAGAGGTGTGCTGCAGAAATCGCTCCAGTTTTAACAAAGCTCTTTAAAATGTCCCTGAAATGTGGCTCTGTGCCCTCTGGTTGGAAAAAAGCGGTCATTCATTCTATACCTAAGAAAGGTGACCGCTCCAACCCGGCCAACTACCGCCCCATAGCGATCACATCAGTTCTGTCCAAGGTGATGGAACGTGTGATCAACGACAAACTGCTTACATACCCGAGAAGAACAAAATCATTAACGACCGCCAGTACGGATTCCGGCGGAACCGCTCGTGCGGTGATCTTCTCGCGTATGTGACGCATGTTTGGGGACGGTGCCTGGAACGTTATGGTGAGATTCAAACGGTCTCACTGGACATTTCTAAGGCCTTTGACCGGGTTTGGCACCGAGGACTTGTCAACAAACTGCCTTCTTACGGACTTCCCGTTTCCTTGTGTACGTGGATTGCCGACTTTTTGAGGGAGAGATCGATTCAGACGGTTGCTGATGGTTTCATCTCTTCCTCGCATTCAATAAATGCTGGCGTCCCACAAGGATCGGTTCTATCTCCGACATTGTTTTTGTTGCACATCAATGACCTCTTGACATGTGCACCAATCCATTGTTACGCGGATGACAGTACAGTCCATGATTGCTTTTGTTTGACAAGCCCCCAAAGGGCACACAAACTCCAACGGCTCGGAGGGCTTTGAAACAGAGAATGGACGGTTACCTTGAGAGGGTCTCCTCTTGGGGTAAGAATAACCTCGTCGAATTTAATGTTTCAAAGACCCAATCATGTCTGATTACATCTAAAAGGGATCGAAATGACAATCTAGTCTCTTTTAATGGAAGCAATCTTCCCAACAAGCCCTCCATTGATATGCTTGGTGTAACCTTAAGTGACCAGCTCAGGTATGGGGGCTCCATCGAAACCCGAGTAAAGTTAGCCTCTCAGAAGCTGGGCATATTGTACAGAGCCCGCAGATACTTTAATAGTACACAACTGCTGACCCTGTACAAATCGCAAGTGCGCCCCATTGTAGAATTTGGCAGCCACCTCTGGTCGGGAGTCCCAAAATATCTGAAAAAAAACCTTGACTCTGTGCAGAAACGGGCGGTCCGTTTGATAGATTCGCCTATCTTAACAAATGGGTTGCAATCTTTGGAGCACAGACGTCGGGTGGGAATGCTGTCCTTGTTCTACCGGTATTTTAATGGAAGATGCTCCGAGGAACTAGCGTCATTGATCCCTTCGGCACCGGTGCATAGTCGGGAAACACGCCAAACGCGCGCCCAACATTTGCACACGGTTGACATTTGTCACATGAGAACGGGTCGCTTCTACGACTCGTTCTTGTGTTCAACAGCTCGGCTGTGGAATGATCTGCCGGCCTCTGTGTTTCCTCCATCCTATAACATGGGTCTCTTCAAGACCCAAGTTCACTCCTTCCTATCCTCTAAAAGATCCTCCACACAGCATCCCCAAAGATGATATAGGCCTTGAGGGAAATTATTTCCTCCTTGGTCTCCTGTGTGGAGTTACTGTAAAAAAAAAAAAAATTATCAAATTGTTAATGAAATCGCGATTTTCTTCTGCTTTTTGTCGGAATGAAATGGCATAATCAAGCCGTTGTTGGTAGTCTATCGGCTTCAATTCTTGCACAAGCTGAACCTTATACGAGAACATGTGCAATGTGGCCAAAATCCTCTGAACGGACCTCCGCGATAGCCCCAGTTGTGCCGAACGTCTTCTTGTTGATGTTTCTGGACTGTCCTGCATACTATCTACAACACGTTGGATATTTTCTTCCGTGTGGACCGTACGTGGTCTTCCGGTACATGGAAGGTGTCTTACTGTACCATGTTGCCGAAAATTTGCAACCAGGCGGTTTATTGTTGATTCTATTCCTCCCTTTTAGCATTATTCCTAGAATAATACCTACTGCCCGACGCACCGTCATATCAATGTCATGTTGGACTTTTTTTGGGTGAGCGTTTGATTGAAAGGGGGGTCCCAATAATATCGGGATTCCCTTTGCCTTGAAATATTTAAAAATATTTAGATTGGCCGAAAGAGCGGGGGAAAGGCATGGTGCGGGGGATGCAAGCCGTCGTTCAATCGAGCCGGATCACCGATCCTGAACATTACAGAGAGCTGATTTAGTGATCCGGCTCGCTAAACCGAGCCGTTTCGCCCACTGCTATTGAACTATAATGCCGACACGGTGTTATGTAGTTCAAAAACATCGGTTGAGATGTTGATGTTTTCTTATTTCAAAAATAAATTAATAATGATGGCAATAGGAGGTTATCAAATACTGTCAGGTTATACGTAGCCTGGGAAACATTTGTTTTTCTTTTTAAAACTTTTTTTTTATGAGAACTTTAGTAGCAAACAATTTACTTACATTTGATATATCCTTTTGTAATCACCTAAAATAATTGACCGAATTCACCGAAATATTTAGCTTTAAAAGGTGCATTTTAAATAATAGGAATTCCCAGATTAGACCGGCCATAAAATAAATTTAGTACAAAGGCTAGCCGAGCCTATTGTTAGAAAAATCGTAACTAAAATAATATAATCTTAACTGCTATTTTGGGAAATTCCGCAATTCCTTTGTGATTTTATGGGACGTCAATAACAGATAATACCCACAGGTAGACAGGTAGACAGAAGGACAGTGGGCTCTAGGAGACAGTCGATTGCCAGAGTCCGCCCAGGACGGAGAGTCGAGTGAAAGCTTCCACCGAGGAAGCAGGAGTCGCGTGTAGTCTTCCGCCGAGGAAGCACGAGTCATTTGCAAGAGTCCGCCCAGGACGGAGAGTCGGTTGCAGTAGTCCGCCCAGGACACACAGCCAAGTGAAACCTTCCGCCCAGGAAGGTTCCTATTCTCGCTCCTTGGAGAGGCCGCCCAGGTCCTCTACACTCTACGAATTCTACGCTTCCATCCCAGAAGGAAGTAACTGATCTTCGCCCTTCGGAGATCAACATCGGAGACCGCCCAGGCCTCTGATTATCGCCGCGTTGCACCTACTCCCGATCCGGAGGTACACGAATACGTAGTGCGAACGCGAGGACTCTACATACAACGCAGCCACTGGACCCTGGACATCCATCAATCACCAAAAAGAGAAGTGCCTGACTCTAATCATAATTCCTCCCACATTGCCTAAGCCAGTGAACCTCTAATTTTAAGTACAAAGACTTTAACAGTAGAATTAAGTAATTACCTAAACCAGTGAACCTCTAATTTTAAGTACAAAGACTTTAACAGTAGAATTAAGTAATTCGGTATCTAGTTTTATTGAATTGTCTAATTAAGTTTTACTCTAGTTTTAAGACTAAACCCACGTATATAAAAATAAATTACTTGTAACTACCTAAGATCGCATTTCTATTCCTCCCTTTTTGCGTTATTCCTAGAATAATACCTACTGCCCGACGCACCGTCATATCACATTGATTGAGTCGCTGGTTGACAAGTTAACTTTTCTACAGAGACCAGAGACTACAGCGAGCAGTTTTACGGAAATGACCATAGACAAGCATACATATGTGTATACATCACTAGCGATGGCCGATATTCCGGATCCGATTAAAAAAGTACTGGATTGGTTTGCACTCCCTCCCCAGAAAAAAATCCTAAATAAGAAACTCCACTGAAAAATATAATGGCTTTAAAAATAGATATTACAGCGCCCTTGAGGTGATTTTTCACAAAAACGGCGCTATACAAGTCATCCAACTATTATTACTATTATTATATTCATATAGATCAGTAAACGCCGATTCTGAATATATAACTTTTGTTATATTTAATTATACGTAGAATTATTAATCATTATTTATAAGTCAATAAAAAATCGTCTCATCAAAGCACATCGTTATGTTGGTACCTTTGAATTTGGAACCCCTAAGACCACGTGCGCATTCCATTTTTAGATTAGTATAACCATTTTTATTTTACGTTTTTTTTTGTATTTTTAATATGTATTTTTTTTAGTTTTGGCGAAATATAAACTCAATTTGGGTGACTGTAAGCTCTATGATTGTTGTTCAATATAAAAAAAATATATTATTGAAAAAAATAAATTAGAGTATTCACGAGCAAACCAATTATCAATACAGATATTACGACAATGTTAATGCTCAATACGATTATTTCTTTGAGTTAAAGTTTCTAAAAAGGTACATAATTTTATTACATTTTTTATATGAATGGCGGCGAGACAAATATGGTTGGGAGCCTCTGATTTAGTCATATATTTTGAAAGTGTTAGTGCATTTGAAATTTGAAATGTTAGTGTTAGTGCAACCCGAGCTATTTAACTTTAACCCTCAATAAAGTGGTATATACAAAAGAGGCACCATTGTGTAGGTTTGCACAGCCTAAAGATATTTAGGTACTTAACCTTTACGAACTTACCCGAATACGTATGTCCCCAAACATATATTAGACAATAATATAAACGCATAAATTTGTTTTGAACCACTTCAATTTAATATAACAATCTCGGCCGGTTTCGGAAGTACCCTTCCGTCGTTAAGAATATATTAAAACTAAACTACTATTTAAAAATAATGATAGACATACATGAATATTTAAAATTGGTTGACCGATCATATTTTTAATAACGATATGTGAGTTTAAATTCTTCACCGTAATAATAAAGGCAAAACATTTTAAAATTTACCTGTATAAGCACCGGAAATTAGATAATCCCTAAATAAAAATTCTAGTATATTGAACACTCATGTGAATTTATCGTATAGTCCTCTTTTAGATATTTTGGCAGTGAATTGCTTTGTTCTTCCGTAAAAATCCCCTTTGGTCGGCTTCCACTCCAACGCCTAAATATTATCATTATTTTATATATCGTAGTTTAGTGGTTCAAAATAAATGTATGCGTTTTTACTATAATTTTGGCAAGCTACAAAGTAAATGCTTTTCACGATTATATATATTAGACTGTTGAGACACAATATCCCATTTGTACTAGACGCTCACGTCAGTGACATAGACTATAAATCACCGGCTTCCTCCTCAGGGACCTCAAGGATTTTGTTAATTAAAACATAGGCTTCACGAAAGTCGTCGGACAACTGGCTGGTTGGACCAGTAGTGTCCTATTTATTGGGAAAAATTATACAGTTTCAACAATTATTACAGCAAATATACTTATCTCTACAGGAATGCATGTAGGCAAACAAAGGACCTTATCAAATATGAGTCATGTAGAAATGTGTGAGAACTATAAACGTAAATTCCTTAATTATTTCATATATAGTATTTTGGGAAATAAGTCTGTTTTTTTATTATTTTTTTTATGTGACACCTCACAAGAGCGCCTATGTATGTATAGAGCACGTACGGGGTAACTATATCGCTACCCAGTTGGGCAATGTTTATTTATTTATTCATTAACGCCCCAAAGGGCTTTTACATATTTTAACATTAAAATTATTATGTGTACAGAACTTTAAAAAAAATAACATGATGCATAGTTGGTACATAAGTGTAACATATTTATAATGTATATGAAGGTATAATAATGTATAAGTGCATGACACAGAGAAGTTACAAAGGGAAAGGTTTTTAATTTGTAGATACTACTTTTTTTTATAAAAATAGGAATAGCCTGATCCACATGATACATAATACACAAGTGGATAATATAATACTCTTATAATATGAGTGCATGACATTGTGAAAAAAAATCATTGTGTTTTTATATTTCGGATGATGTAAAAATGTATGAAATTGCATAATACATAATATAGTATATGATACATAGAAAGAAAAAAAGAGGAACAAGTTTTTGGATTGTAGATGAGTACAAAGATAATATATATAAAAAAATAATAATTAAACAATAGCTCTTAAGCGATGCTCTTATAATTGTTGCAACATAAAAATATCGTTCAGGTATCTTTTAAACATGTCTAAACTTATGTTAAATATATCTATAGCAGAGGTGAATTTATTTCCAAGTGTACGTAGACGAGAAATGGGTGCATGCATTTGGTAGTTCGTCCCAGAATTATTGTTACAGAATAACATATTTTGCCGAGTTTGTCGATGAGGTACTTTGAAATTGATTAGTTGCACGAGTTCACAACAGTCTAATACACAATAAATAATTTTAAATAAAAAAGTTAAGTCTGTTATTTTTCTTCTGTTTTCTAAAGCATGTATTTTGAGTATATTTAGCAAGAATGTATAGTTTATGTGTTGTATTGGTATGTGTAGTTTGAATTTAATAAAACTTAAAAATTTGCGCTGCACGCGTTCAATATTTTTTTATATGAATAATATAGTATGGGGACCACACTATTGAATTGTATTCTAATATGCTGCGCACTAGTGCCAAATATACGATTTTTATAACTTCCAGCGAATCAAAGTCTTTGATAGTTCTAATTATAAATCCCAATGTCTTGGTTATACCTTTATTAGTTATTTGTTGTATGTGATTTACAAAATTTAATTGTGTATCAAACAAAACTCCGAGATATCTAATTTCGTTGACTTTTTCCAAGATTTTGTTATCTATAGCGTAGTTTAATGATGGTTTTGATTCGACAAAATGTCAGTGTCTTGCATTTATCAACGTTGAGAAATAAGTTATTAGCGATACACCAATTATGTAATTTATTGATGTTTAACTGTAAGATTATGCAGTCGCTAATATTGGAAATTTCTTTGTATAGTTTAATATCATCGGCAAAAAGTAGAACTTCTACATCGTCGAAACAAGTTATTATGTCATTAATGAATATTAGGAATAGAATGGGACCGAGGTGACTTCCTTGCGGCAGACCACTAGTTGCATTAAGTACCTTAGATTTTGAAGACTTAATTTTGACGAACAAGATTCTGTTAGATAAGTAACTTGAGAACCAATCCAACATGTTGCCTCTCAGTCCTAGTGCATATAATTTACTAAGTAATAATTTATGGGATACTTTATCGAAAGCTTTTGAAAAGTCTGTATAGATACAACTTGTCAACTTGTTTTTTATTCGTGAAGGATTCCGTAATATAGTTTTGGTAAAGTAATAGATTAGTAGTAGTTGATCTTCCACTGACGAACCCGTGTTGTTTTTTATCAATTACTTTGAGTATTGATGGATAAATTAAGTCGAGAACAAGGGATTCAAAAATTTTTGGGAGTGCTGATTGTATACATATAGGACGATAGTTTTTTATGTCTGTGTCATCACCTTTTTTGAAAATTGGGGTAATATAACTAGATTTCCAACGAGTTGGAAAATGTCCAGAAGAAAGTAAATTGTTAAATAATATGGTAAGTGGACTTGATATTGTAGGTGCGCATTGTTTAAAAAATATTGGCGGAATGTTATCTGGGCCTGCAGATTTGTTGGGGTCAAGTGAAAGTATTTTATTTAGGCAGGATTCCCGTGTAATGTGGTAGTTCTGTAAATGTAACTTGTTATGATATGTATATGATGGTATTTTATTTTCAGATATTTCGTTTTCGTATACGCTTTGGAAATGATCCGCAAACAAATTAACAATGTCGATGGTGCTATTAGCTATTTTGTCATCATAGTGCATTGTAGGGGGGTAGTCTGAGCTTTCATTGTTTAATTTTTTGACAAAATTCCACAGGTTTTTTGTCTCCAGTGCATTTTTCTCAATGGAGGTGGTGTGTGCTTTATAGCACAGTTTGGATAGTATTTTACATTTTTTTCTTGTTTGCTGAAAAGTTTGAGTAGTCATCGACTAGGTGAGTAAGTTTAAAAATTTTGTGCAACTGTTTTTTTTTTTTTGAGCAGTAATATAAGGTCCGTGGAGAACCAAATTGGATATGTTGTGAGGCGGGTTAATGAGGGGGCTGTAGAAGGGATTTGTTAATGCGGATTTTGAAGAGGCTCGGATTAAATGTTGAAGGAAAGACAGATGCCGGTAGGTCGTTCCACATACGAGCCGATTTACACAAAAACGAGTCGGCGAAACGACCCGTTTTCATGAACCGTGGACGGACGTTCCGCTCGTGTCGATGCGGAGGGGATAAACGCTGCTAGCTTCTTCGAGCAGGCTCCATTGAAATATCTGTAGAACAGACTGAGCATACCTACATTGCGTGTGTGCATCAGAGATGGCAGTCGGTCTGTTAACAACGGATTATCAATCAGACGAACCGCCCCCCCTATGCGCAGAATCTCTACTCTCCGATACACCATCCATTCTTCATATGGGGCTAGCATTTCAATTTTAAGTGTAATTTATTAACGAACAAAAAATTTTATCACAAATTTTTGTCACTTCCTAATACCAACAGAGCTATAAGTATAAATGATTGGTCAGCTAAAATTGCGACGTTTCAATTTCTGTCTTAGGGTATCACAGCTGAGCGGGTTCGTAAGGGTTAAAGCACTATTTGTGGAAATTCTAGGTAAATGTAGATAATTCTACGAAAACCGTCGCCTACGCGCATGCCGCCCGAGGACCTGAGCGCCGCCACACGATGTTTGTACAGCTAGTGTCAGTTAATTGGAATTTATATTAAAAAATATTATTTAACCCATACCTACTAGTTTTAATAACCGGCTTCGCTAAAGATTTCAACACTATTTACTCATTGAATAAATCGAAGGATTTTTTTTACAGTTATTCCACACAATTTCTCTCAAGTCCGATGTCATCTTTGAGGATGGTATGTGGAGCGTCTTTTAGAGGATAGGAAGGAGTGAGCCTGGGTCTTCAACAGACCCTTGTTTTAGGCGGGAAGAAGGACAGAGGCCGGCATCATGCCACAGCCGAGAACGAGAATCACAAGAACGATTCATTGAAGCGAAATTTTCTCATGTGACAAATGTCAACCGTGTACAAATGTTGGGCGCGTCTTAGGCGTATTTCCTGACTGCACTGGTGCCGAAGGGATTAATGACGCTAGTTCCTCAGAGCATTTTCCATTGAAATACCGGTAGAACAGGGACAGCATTCCTACCTCACGTCTGTGCTCCGAAGATTGCAATCCGTTTGTTAAGATAGGCCAGTCTATCAAACGGACCGCTCGTTTCTGCACATAATCACGGGTTTTTTTCCAGATATTTTGGGGCTCCCGACCAGAGGTGGCTGCCTAATTAAACAGTGGGGCGCACTTGCGATTTACGAGTATAGGGTCAGCAGTTGTGTACTATTAAAGTATCTGCGGGCTCTGTACAGTACGTCCAGCTTCCAACTTTACTCTGGCTTCGATGGGGCCCCCATACCTGAGCTGGTCACTTAAGGTTACACCAAGCATATCAATGGAGGGCTTGTTGGGAGGATTGCTTCCATTAGAGGAGACTAGATTGTCATTTGGCGTGAATATGTTGACAACAATAATAATAATATATTTCTTTATTCTGGGTTGTGGGGAGGTTACTGCAATCCCACACGTCCCATAGAGACCGTAAATACATAATATATACAAGTAATATCATAAATAAGAATAGCAAAAAAATACAAATTTTAACCGCTCGACCGCGAAGGTCACCACCGATTGCATAGATAAGTTTGTAGATCAGTACAATTAGCAACAAATAAACTTTTTGCATATCGGCTCCTGGCGACTCCGCACAAAACACGTCACGAAAATTTAAGCTCATCTTTATTTTGACATTTGACATTCTAACCTCAAAACTGATCAAAACCTACCGGCCATAGATTTGGAGCGTTTTAGCGGGCTTTGAAAAATTGAATCTTTGAAAATTATTTTAACTATGAAAACTTAACTTAGAAAAAAAAACGAACTATGCTAGTGTTTAAGTTTGAACGTCATTATTAACATATATTTTTTTTAATGGACTGGAGTTCCTTATTGTATTTGACCTCGGAAGGAGGAAAACAGGTGAATATAAACCATGTAAGTAGGCTTATTTTTATTGTAATAGATTTTTTGTTGATGGCTGTTATAGTACATTTGATATAGGTACTTTATCGCTTCTCTGAATCTAAAAAAAATAACGCACAGGTACCTACTTCAATTCCAAATATGGTTTTTTTTTTTTTTAATTTATTAAATTTGATTTTCATTAAATTAAAAAATAAATAAATACAATGGAATTCTACGAATTACAATTAACAAATATGGAAATTTCAAGTATCTACCTTGTAGTTTAAGTAGGTACCTACGTAATCACAATAAAGAACTCCAGTGAAAAATATAATGGCTTTAAAAAAATATATATCAGTATAGATCAGCAAATATTGATTCTGAATATATAATTTTAATTGTATATATTGTAAGTAATTATACGTAGATTTTATAAATCGTTATATAAAAGTGAATTAAAAACTGTACCATCAAAACACCACGTTCTGTTGGTACCACTGTTTCTGACGTCACACGCGCAGTTCGAGCACAATTATAACTATATAAGGGTTTTCCCGCTCTTAATCGTGCTTATGGCTTATAATTTCGCTGTTTACAGTGGTCATTTCGCTCGTAAAATCATTATGTTTGTTTATTGCGACTAGTTGAGAGGCTTTGCTTGAAAATTCAGTATATTTATAGTAATTTTAACGAATTTGTCAACGTGATAATTAAATAACTACGACAGTTTCTTTGGTGATTATTTCTTCGGTTACTCTGCGCAAGTCCGTGACAGGCGCATGGGCAGAAAACCGAGAGAGGCTTATTAACGCAAGCCATTCTAATTTCCCTTTCATAGATAATTCAAAGCATTAAAGGTTAAAATCGCATCCAAAAAATTCTAGCAAAGTTCAAGGGTTTAGGAATAGTTCTGTGTCACACCTATTCTTTTGTGATATTACGTAATATTGATATATTAGTCTGTCGGTAATATGTTATTCATGGTGGGTGTTTATGAAGCTTTTTTCATATTATTTTTGCATTGAGTGATTAATTCTTTGGCCATTTACTTTCGCATTATGAATTCTCCTGACAATCTTATTTTTTTATGCGAATACCGCACAAGAGTCCCAACTGTCCGAAGCCAATGGTACTTTGACATCCTTTATTGGGGTATGTTGTAAGCGTAAAATGTATGGGGAGGGGAAGGCGATGGGGAAGAGGAAGGTGGGCAAGTACCAGGCTATTCATATCTAAGCATTAAACACGGTTAAACCCATTTCAACCATCTTTCACTTTGGAACACACTATAAATATACTATATATATTATTTTTAACGAATTAATTGTAAAACGACGCAGATTAATTAAATAAAATTTACATGCGCAGGGTGGGATTTGAACCCACAACCTCCGGATTTGTAGTCGAGATTAAAAAAAATAAATTTTTCGAACTTTCTTCCGTTTTTGTCGATTTTGAATCCCGAATGACAAATTTTTCAGGATAAATCATTTAATACTTTTTGAAGTAGACAAAATTTGCGTACAATTTGAAATCAAAATGGTTTCTGTAAACCTAATAGTGTCTGGGACATAACGGCTTAAAATTTCATAATATTTTGTCCTTTCTAGCTATTTTTATAATTTTTTTCATTGTTGACACCGAAGGAATAATTTTTATTGAAATATCGGCGATACCAAAGATTTACTAATATTAGTTAACGATGAATATCGAATACGTCGAGTACGGTCAGTAATGCCAGTATTTATTATCGATATGATAGTCTGTCTATAGTTAGTGATAAGATAGACAATGTAATATACCACTAGTACCGTTATGATATATGTTAAATATCCTACGTCACATTGTACATCACGTATATTATATTATGATTTTACTTCTAAAACAAAATTTGTCGCTACGCACTCCATTTTTTCTGTTAAGTAAACCACCAACTCTGTAATATAATCATGTAACCCATTTTATTTGTATTATTATTATTTTAAGCATCTTCTTGTGACACTTTAGGAAACATTACTGTGTAAATATATAACCATCTGAACGCAATATGTACACTCCGCTTCTCTACACAAGCATTGCTTAAAAGAGAAGTATAATATTGCAATGAATTAAATTGTATTAAATTTCAATAGTGAAAAAAATAGCATTGGGAAAAAAAACATTTGTACAGCGTCCTTTATGTGATTTTCGCCATGAAAACCATCAAAATATTAATATTATTATTATCACGTACCAAATCATTATTCAATAGATATGAATACCAAAATATCGTTTAATATCTCGAACGCTAATATCTGTGAACCCGGTATCGATATAATATGAGATATGCGGCGGTATCATAATACGCATTTCTGTTACCAACATAATAGGTTATGGCCTAGTCTTCCAGTTTAGGTCTTTAAAAAGTTGGATTAAATGTGAGCTATGGACTTTCTTTGAACGCTGATAAATTGTTAATCAGTTGCGGATATGAATGTATTTTTGCACTTTGGTACAATACATTAGTATCGAGACGCTGATATTCTACAATATTTCCTTCAATTAAAAGCAGTTAAATTTGAGTATAAAAGTTCTCGAAGTTTCGTATTGAATGCATACAATTTCGATTACCGCCTATTGAACCGCCAAACCGACTGCTCGTGTGACGTCACACCCAACAAGCCATAGATTTCGTGCGTTTTGATGGGCTTTAAAAAATTGAAACATTAACAATTATTTTAACCATGAAAACGAACTTTAAAAAAAAAACAGAAAAATACGTAAGAACGCCAACATTAATAAAAAAAAAAATTTTAAAAATGGACTGGAGTTTCTTATTGAATCGCATGCAGTAATTCTATTTTTTAAAATGGATGAAAGTAAACCCGGGTTCTTATCTTCTCTATTCTGTGGTCTATTTCATCGAATCGGAACTAATCTTTCTTTGATATCACACAATCTATTTCTATTCTTCAATTCATTTGTATTCGCGGAGCGCAGAGACTTCAAATCTTTCAGCAAAATGTTGCACGAATATTCTTAATCATTTATTTGCTGATTTCGTACATAATTTGTAGAACTCTTTTCCAAAAATAAAATTAATTTTAATAATAAAGTTGACCTTAAATTGGAGTTATACAAATTAAACTTGGCAACAATAAATAAAATTTACAAAAAAAAAACAGTTTAAAAAAAAGGGTAAATATAATTTCAAAAACAAACTGGTTAGGTTAACATAATTAAGGGTTATGTTAGATTTGGCTTAGTTTGGCTAGGTTAGGTTTGTCTTAGTTTGGTTTGGATAGGTTAGGTTAGGTTGGATAAGGTTAGGTTCGGTTCGGTTCAGTCAGGTTGACTGAGATGTGCGGGTAACTTAAATTAATGATAATGTGAATTATGAAAATATTAAATCGTAGGTGTCACATTATGATTTAAATTAGGGAATAATAAAGAAAAAAAATATTTTCATATGAACCCTTGGCCCTTCACTAGCCTGTTTGTATCAATCTATAACACATGTGCATCTTAGTTCATAGTTTAGTTGTATACTGCCCTGAAGAAGCTACGGTAATTACGAAGATGTAAAACAAAGTTATTGTTTTATTTTTTAAAAGAAAAAATAATTCAAGTAGCAGTTTGCAAGCATAAAATTATTAATTTTTATCACCTCCGTTGGGTGCAACGGACAAAATCTTTGTAAAATCTTAACATTAAATTACCTAACGGCGCACAGGTCTAGTTTTAGATTAGCCTCCAGTTCGCTGCCCTTGTTCTGCCTTGTTCTGCCTCTGCCCTGGTCTGGCTCGCTCTGCGATTTGTAAGTCGCCCACGGATTCACTGGAAGAGTCTGAGTCAAAAGCCTAAAGGCCAACGGGTACCTACAGCAAGCAAGAGCCACGCGCAACTTTTGTTATGTGTTTACCGCACTAGTCCTAACTTCCCGGAGCCAGTGGGTCCATGACATCCCCAAGGAAGGGTGAAGAGAAAATAGCTTCTGCTAGTTAGCTAGGTTCAGTCCTCCATGCACAAGCAACATTTTTCAATTATAATTATGGTAGTAGGAAGAAATTAAAATTTTTTATAACTAGACGTCAGGGTTGGAGTCCGATCCCTAGGACCACTCAGCTGCTAACCGGTCATTCAGACCCGATCACTAAGCTCAGCTAAAGTAGTTTCATGCAACGTTTCGACTCTGAATGATGAAATTTCACCAGGGTGAGACACTTTTATACATGTTTCCCTTCTGGTTCGCTACACCCACTCCTACCCCTACCCCTCTCTATTCTTACCCAACCCCCAACCATAGTTGATGTTCCCTCCCTCTCGTCTATGTTTCCTTATTTATTGCAATAAGGAACTCCAGTCCATTTTCTTTTAATTTTATCAATAATTACGTTCAAACTTAAATATCAGTCAGTATATTTCGTTTTTTTTCTAAAGTTAGTTTTCATAGTTAAAATGATTTTCAAAGTTTCAATTTTTCAAAGCCCGTCAAAACGCTCCAAATCTATGGCTGATCGGTTTTGATTAGTTTTGAGGTTAGAATGTCAAATGTCAAAACAAATTTGATTTTACTGTACATAATTTTATATTCTATTCATGGTAAACCATAACTAAAAAACATAAGTAATAAAATTATGTACTTTTTTTTAAATTTTAACTGAAAGAATAATAATAGTATTAAGCATTCATATTATCATAATACCCGTATTGGTATTTAATTTGCTCATGAATGCATTTAGTACAATAGTTTTTTTTATATTAAACAACAATTATAGACCTTAAAGTCACCCAAATTAAATTAAAAAAATACACATTTAAAATCCAAAAAAAAACTTGAAAATTAAAATTTCCATATTAATTCAAAAACAAAATGCGCACGTGACGTCAAATGTTCCAAATGCAATGGTACCAAAATAACAAGATGTTTAGATGAGATGATTTTTTATACACTTTTAAATAACGATTTATAAATTGTACGTATAATTATATATATTGAAAGTTATATATGCAGAATCGGCGTTTAATCTATATGTATATATATTTTTAAAGTCATTATAATTTTCAGTGGAGTTGCTTATTCCGTTTCATAATTAAGTATGTATTTATTCAACCCCGAATAAGGTTCAGGCTGTACCGAAACCGGTTGGTTTATGTATTCAATATAGTGGTGTTTAAACAAAAATATTTTTTATTGAAATTTAAGAACACTTTCTTTTAATAAGGTACAAGTCCAGAGGTAATCTCTAAATCTCTGTACAAAAAAATATGTTGGAAGGTCGTTCTAACCAGAAAACGTGTAGGTTGACAGGAATAAATACACAAAGTAAATTACAATAATTTGCTCAATTATTTAGCAGACAAAGCGACAACAACATCATAACGACAGTAGTTCCACGGAACCAGTGACGTCACGCCTCCTCGTCCCTCTAGGAATCAGCTCCAGATTTTAACTGACAAACAAAAAGATTAGATTTATTATTTTACAATAAAAATAAACCTACTTTTATGTTTTTTTGTATTCGCCTGTTTTCCTTCTTCCGAATTCAAATACAATAGTTGTTTGGGTATTGTAGACTTTTTCGATCACTGCAGTTTAACATACGAGTAGTTGTAGGTTAGTTGATCAGAACAACACATGTCATGTCTACTTAGAATTGTGTGTATTGGTGAACGGATTGCAATCTTTGGAGCACAAGCGTCAGGTGAGAATGGTGTCTTTGTTCTACGGGTATTTTAATGGAAGGTGCTCTGAGGAACTAGCGTCATTGATCCTTTCGGAACAAGTGCATAGTCGGGAAACACGCCAAATGCGCGCCCAACATTTGTACACGGTTGACATTTGTCACATGAGAACGGATTGCTTCTACGACTCATTCTCGTGTTCAACAGCTCGGTTGTGGAATAATCTGTCGGCCTCCGTGTTTCCTCCCTCCTACAACATGGGTCTCCTCAAGACTCGGGTTCGCTCCTTCCTATCCTCTAAAAGACCCTCCATACTGCATCCCCAAAGATGATATAGGCCTTGAGAGAAATTATTTCCCTTAGGGCCTCCTGTGTGGAGATACTGTAAAAAATATATATGTAGGTATACACTTCCGACAGTGATGTCCTTGTGAAACGTCAATGAGAAACAGCATATTGTCTTTCTTATTATTTTTTTAAAGGGACAACGAGTGTATCTCTACGAATAACGTGTGTGGATAGGGAGAATTGATGATTGGAGAATTTTAGATAATTTTTATTCATTAGATGGAAAAAAACTTAAAATTTCTCTGAAATTTTCTTTTCTGAAGTCGACAAACAAGTTTGAAATGCATCTGCAGAACAGTACAGTGCAGACACGACCACATTAGTTGCTTACATTATCTATGAACACATTCATTTTACAGCGTACGTCAGCGTAACGTAACGATTGTCGACTAGAATATTTTGACGTTGCTGGTGGCCGCTGGTGACGTCTGCCCCTGCGCAGTTTAGTTTGAACACATCACTGCTAGCACCGCCATCTCACTATCTCACGTCACTATCACTTGCTATCATATCACTACAATATATTGCTAAAACTGAAAAGATGGACAACGAAAAATTCATTGATTTGGCCAGGGAATATAGGTTATAAAATAATAATAAATATAGAATAGGATTATAAAATCTTCAAACATGTTGTGGCGGACCCTAACGCTCAGGTGACAGTTCAGTTGATAGCCGTACTCGCGTCTGTGCTGTGTCTGTGCTGTGTCTGTGCTGTGTCTGTGCTGTGCTGTGCGGTGTAATGTGAATACTCGCGTCTGTGTCGTTCCTCCACTGTGCTGTTCTGCATTGCACGGTGCTGGTAGATGTGAATAAACCTTAACAAGTACCTAAATGGATCGCTTTGGGCTATATGGCGATGCACTAGTACATAATTTGATGAACTATGGAAGAAATAAGGCTTTGATCTCGCTCACGGTCCTCCGTTATTACCTTGATACTAAATTATAGTAAAAAAAACAAATGTTAAAAAAAATCGAGTCCGAAATATTCAACTCGTTCGTTACTCATGAATACGACTAAACAGGCCAAACTGAACCCAGATTTAAAAGGTCGAACCAAACAGTGACATTTTCGTGCCGTGTTTCGGTCGGTAGGAGCCAAATTTGTTGCAAATTGTATTTTTTGAATACATTTAAATTCAATTTACAATACTAAAATTCTCTTTTGTGCAATGCTTGTGTAGAGAAGAGGAGTGCACATATTGAGTTTATACGTCTGTATGTTTACATAGTAATGTTTAGTAAAATGTTACAAGAAGATGCTTGATATGATGAATAATAAAAATAATAATAATAATAGTAAAATTAATGAATTAAAAATGACTTTGTAATTACCACTTTATTAATATATACATATCAACATGTTTCGAAAGCGATGCTTTCCTCTTCAGAAATATACAGAATACTAATATTGTACTTAGTATTCTATTAATTTTTAATTTATTCATTAATAATGACGCCACAAAGTGAATACCAATCTTTTGAAGAAATAATAATAAAATGATTTACATGATAATATTAGAGTTGGTGGTTTACATATTGGAAAAAAATATTGATCTACAAACTTATATGTGCAGTCGGTGGCGTCATTACCTACTGTAGTGACAACCTTCGTGGTCCAGCGGTTAAGATCCTCGGTTTGAAACCCGGCGTGCGCAAATAAAATATTTCCCCTAGCTCTCTTCAGCCTTAAAATGTAATTCAATTGGGGATGCTATAGTCCCACTGACTTCGGACATTTGCGACTGTTGTACGGTATTCACAAAATTAAAATTAAAATTCGAAAGATCGAAGAGAACCTACCTAGTTAATTATTAGTACGTATTATAAGCCTCGAGCGAAGAAAATCATAACAAGTACCTGTTTTCCGGCAGGTACCAGCCACTGTTATTATATAACCTACCCAATACTGCGTATAGTATAATCGGTAACGGGATAATATGGAAAAAATGGTTTGTTTTGTGCCCGTGTAAGCTCGTGCCCATTAATCTAAGGGTTGTTTTCCTCCGCGAGTCCAGTCACGCGTACACCTTTGATTGTAATAATAATAGTTGTTTGTCGGGAGATGTGCGAGAGGAGGGGGTCGCAGGGGAGGGTTGTTGGAGGGGCGGGCCATCTGCGGTATCCATGGCGACCGGCCCGGACGCTGGCGGGTCGCGCGCAACCTCCCTGCCGTCGGAACCTCGCTAAAGCGGCGGGCACACTACTAAATTGATTTATTACTTTATATATTTATTACTCTAAAATAATACCACTTTACATTCATAAATACAAAAAACAAGAAATAACAATAATCACACAACAGAAACACTAGATCGCAGATAGTCAAAAACACATACAACAAGAAACCACAAATACAACATTTGGACAAAAAAACTTCTTAACAAAATCCCACTACCCTTCAAAAAATCTCAACATTCATTATAAATTTAAAAATCAAATAAAACACTGGATACGTTACATAGGGAGATCTGAAATAGAAAATATATTAACACCAAATACAGACTAACGCCAAAACCATTCAACTGCACTTAAAACACCTCACCTTACAAATATGTTTGTAAGGTGTGATGTTTTTTCATCAAGCACATCAATTTAAAATAATGTAATTTCATATCTTGTAAATGAAATCCTCAGCACGGGAAATCCCAGTGGGGATATCATTATATGATATTTTGTTACAAAAAAAGATAATAAAACATTATTATTATTATTTATTTCATAACAATTTTATGAACATTATTACTTTGCGTGTACCTACCTACCTGTAATGCACGACAGACGGCTCTGTATAATGGTCCTTGGTCTGCAAATAACTATTTCCAAAATTCTCCAATTCAAAGACTGCACAGACCCGGTAAAAAGTATTCTTGAATTGATGTTTACCGTTACCACACTGTGTCAAAATGAAAATTTTTACGAATTGGGTTTTTCCATACATTTTAAAAGATTTCTACGTCTACCATATTTGAATACACGCTTAGCTTCGTCAGAATACTGGCAACATGCTATATTACCGCCTCTAGCTAACCGGGCTATATATATTCCAGACCGTAAACAATTTAGACAGTGCACGAGCAGCGAGTTTTTAAACGCTATTATATGTTAATGCTGATAGCCTCTTATAAAAATAAGTATGTATATACCTATAAAATATATGAGCAAGAAGTAAAATCATATGTGGGTCACCTAATATTTATTTTTTAAATTTCGATTTCTATATATTATTAAGAATACATTGATATATCCTTTTGTAATACCTATAAGAAATGAATAAATTCACAGACATACTTAGTTTCTAAAATGTGCATTTCAGGTAATAATAATTCCCAGACTAGAACGGCCATAAAATAAATTAGCACAAAGGCTAGCCGAGCTTATTGTAAAGTACTACATCGTAAAATAGACCAACCCTTAATTACTATTTTAGAAAGTCGGCAATTCCTTTGAGATTTTATTGGACAGCAATAAAAACCTCAAAGTAAATGAGCCGCCCTGCAAAGCGGCCTGCAAAACAATACGGGTAATAAAAAGATCCCCTCTGACGAGAGAACAGTCGGGTTCAGTCTTCCACGTAGGAAGGAGAGTTGGCTTGAAACTTTCGCACAGGAAGGTTCCGATTCTCGCTCCTCGGAGAGACCGCCCAGGTCCTCTGACGACGAGTGAATGTCGTTCCGTCGCAGAAGGCGATCTCCGCCCTTCGGAGATCTACGGCAGAGTCGCCCAGGCTCTGTACCGCGAGTGAACCCCCGCTTCTACCCAGGAAGTTACTGATCTTCGCCCTTCGGAGATCAAACCCCGGAGACCGCCCAGGCCTCTGCTTTTCGCCGCGTTTGTACCTACTCCCGATCCGGAGGTACTTGGATACCTAGTGCGAACGCGAGGACTCTGCATACAAAGCAGCCACTGGACCCTGGACAGCCATCAGTAAAGGGAAGTGCCTCTGACTCTCATGATAATTCTTCCACCCTGTCAGCCAAATGAATCTCTAACTTTAAGAAACAACTTTTTCGTACAAATAAGCCAATGAACCTCTAATTTTAAGAATACTTCCTTTATGTAGATTTAACGAAGTAATTAGTTAATTTTAAGTACAAAGACTTTACAAGTAGATTTAAGTACTGGCCTATCTAGTTTTATTGAATTTTTGTGTCTAATTAAGATTAACTCTAGTTTAAGATTAACCCCACGACTATCAAAATAAATGACTTGTTGTAACTACCTAAGATTGCTTTTCAGTTCCTAACCTTTTTGCGTTATTCCTAGAATTATACCCACTACACTAACCACCGTCTTATCAACATTTCTCAGAAAACCTATTAAAATGTATGATTAAAAAACAATTCGTACAACTGGGGCCTCTAGAGGACCCTACTGTAGCATGTTGCCATAAAACGTCAGAAGCTGGAGGTATTATCATTTAATATTATTTGGCACTACGGAATGCAGCCTGAAATAACGCACCTACTTGCCAGACACATAGGTTTGGAAGCATCGCGGCGCAGCGTTTATCTGTACTGCCATCGTCTCTCATCAATCTCCCCCTTGATTACCAGTTAGGTATGTAGGTAATCTTATATTTGTCGCTCCTTATATGTAGCCAAGATATTGGAGTTTTTGTCTTTTTACATCTAATCTAATTTGTAAGATAAGGACTGTATCAGATGTGTGGCACACAGGCGAACTGTAGAGGGCAGCTGATTCCAATCTGCTGAGAGGGCTGGAGGGGAAGGAGACACAATTTATCGTTCCCCTGTGAAAGTGGAAATGATACCGATGATATTAGACTTTTGAATTTTACACAATATACACTTTTGTGCGAAAATTCCCAATTTGTGTAAAGTCCTTTTGCACAAATTAAAAACCCAGGAAAATGCTCCGCAGGCCTTGTCCGTAGTCTGGATTCAATGGGTGTGATAGTCCGGGGGGGGGGTCCAGGGTCAGCAGTGGTCAGAATTGGTGGATATGGCAAGTCAGTAGAAGCAGAGCGAGGCGGGCGTTCGAGGTAGAGAAGTGTTGTCGGGGCGAGAATTGCTGGCTGACTGACAAATGGCTGTTTTCGTGGTCTATTTGTATCCCCAGACAGGAGTTAACCCGAGTAACCCGAGGCCAGGATTTCGCAGCTCTATCGGCACATTTCCGTGCTGGTAGAGTCGCGAAAGTTTTGTCCGACAATACCTATCCCCCTCGCATCGCGTTGCCTCACTCTTTCGTTTAATTTGTCATTTTTCACAAGCAGTTACGGGACATTCCCCGCCACCTGCACAATATATTTCATAAATTTGGACAAAACAAAATGACAGGGTAACGTATCTTTTGGCTAGGGGAGCCGGGCCAGTTGCGAACATTATACATTTATTTTCCGCTTCGTCCTGGCCCCGTACAAGTGTCGACAATATAATTATGTTAAAACTATCGCCGCGTCAAACATCGCGGAAGAGGCGAAGACGTCCGACACAAGTACCGAAAGAAGAAATCTTAAAGAATGTGCCTATAATATAACACCGAAATATTTCCAAAAACTTATTTCAATTTTTTATAAAAACCTACAAATTATTCAGTCAGTGGCTAGTAGTCATTTTCTTCTATTATTTAAATAAGAATGTTCCGGGCGAGCGGTGCTTGTCTGATTTGTATACAAATCTCCAGTTTTATTCCGAGCATGATGAAATTTTGCACACTTCACTTTCAAAACAAGGGAAAGGTCACTGGCAACACGAGATTTGAAAAACCACCCCCCTCTCCCTTTCTCACCCCTGAAAGCAGAATTTTGGTATTTACTTCTTGATATAATTTTGCACACTTGGCGTTTAAAATAAGAGGAACTACTGGGTAGGGGTGAGGGTAGAGGTATGAGTAGGTCAGGAGTATGAGGTAACACATCACAACCTTAAAACTTTGCTCCAAACCATTTATACGTCTAGATAATTTCTATAACTAAAAAGCAAACAAGGTTGTTGATTGATAAAATTATTCTTAAAATTTCCTTGTGATTTTCCACAGCCTCGATCAGTGAGATCGCTCCTCTAGCAGCATCCCTTCTCCTTTTTCCCCCTCCCCCACAAATCACACGTTCTCCGAACATCCACCCTACACGACTCCGTCCGCCCTGCCAACATCTGTGAAGTGAGCAATGAAGTATCCGTGCGGCGAGCAGTGAGCAGTGAGCAGTGAACAGTGAACAGTGAGCATGCTGTAGCCTCGTGCCCTGTGCCCCGTGCCCTGTGTCCCGTGTCTTGTGTTCCGTGCCCCGTGTCCTCACCCCACGATCAGTGGCCGCGGCCAGGCATCCGATCTGGACACCTCGGAAACGTCCTCCCTTGGAGCTCAGAGTATCGCCGACTCTGCGGCCAGTATCAGGTAACCTCACAACCCACCAGAGCACAAACAATTCCCCGAATCAAACAAATCCGTTCACAAAAAAAGATCAAATTTCAAAATAATCAACGTATTTTATTTGATAGCTACTAACTACCAGGTACCTACCCAAGTTTTATTCTTTATTTGACAGATATTTGTTTGAAATGGTTCCGTCTCAAAACATATGTCGCGCAAATGCTGTGTTCTAAATTTCAAATAGTATTAAGAATTATGTGTTTTTGGGTAGGTACCTGCCTAATTTTCAGCGTAGTCCTGTAATTGATTGAATCGACAGTGAGTGACAGGTGAAGGATGGCCGGCTAGAGCGGGTAGTGTTGGGTAGGTTCTAGGCTCACTGCTGCGCGTGTGGTGGTTCGTCGTTTCAAGGTTACCGCTGTCGCAGAGCGATCTCCGCGGCCTTGCGCGGCTCAGGTCAGGGACGCTAGACGCTAGCTACCTTTTACGTTCGTAGTAAAATGCTCCACATACACTAACATCCCCGGCCAGATGGTATTGAAGGCTCAACCGATGCGAAATCACCCCTTCTCATAAGCATTGTAATTGTATTTTTTAAATGACCAATAAAATTAAAACACGCCCCTTTCCCAGAAAAAAAAAACTTTTTCCGAGACGGAAATTGTTTAAGTACAGAAAATGTTAATACATTTTATTACGAAATCATCGATATGCTGTGACGATCTTTTGATTTATTCATTTATTGTACTGACTAATGAGAAAAGTTGCATTTAAGTCCATGTGACTACATGTTGCCTAATACTCATAAATTTACAAATCGTGCATCATATTGGTAAAGAAAATAACAAAACAATTACATATACTATTAAAATGAATTGACATTTCTATGCATTTTCTCAGCTGGGCTGACTCATCGCCCGGATAAGGTTATATTTCTTTCTCGGAATGTACTGAAAGACCCATGGGTAGGTATATAAAATATATCCGAATTTGAGTAAGAACTCATTTCCGAATTTAAGGACGAAATTTAACGTGATGGACCAGCTGCCACAAGTTATTTTGGTAACTATACCTATACTGGTAACATTAACGACACACTTCTTTAATAATTTTAATATTATTATCACAAATGAACCTTGTCGGCCCCAAGGTTTTGTAATATTACAGAAAAAAATCGCCGGTTCTAGGTCGGGTAAATAATTAAATAAATACTTGCAGTTTCATACATCACCTATTCAGTTGTGTGCT